>PVHX01021450.1:0-29753 GCA_004024805.1 Geosciurus inauris
TCTTATAATGGAATGCTGTATAAAGATGGAAAGAATGAGCCATATTAAGTGAAAGCAGCCAGATGAAAAGAAGATTACAATGTGATTTCATTCATAAAAAGTTATAAAATAAGCAAAACTATCCAATGCAATATAAGCCAGGATAGTGATTGCTTTTGAGGGTGATGATAGCTAACAGGCACAAGACAGGCTGCTTCATGCCAATTGTATTCTCTTCTTAATTCTGGTGGTGATGAAACTGGTGTTTTGAGATGAGACTAGATTCCCCACTTTGCCAATTTCCTTCTAGATTCTTCTCTCACAAAATCTGAAGAATAAAATCCCTGGACAATAATGGAAGGGAAGAGTAAAAGAAGCAGTATGTATTTGAGCAAGAAGAGAGAGAACTCCTACCATGCAGGAGAGGACCAGATAGCAGAAAAACACTGTGCTAGCTTAGGGGATTTTATAGTTCTGGGTAGAGCATGGAGTAAAATCTATGTGAAACAAGAATTGGGGATGGCACCAAGTCTATTAAAGCACAGAGAGTGGGGTTGGATACTTTGTCTCATGAATTTGAAGAATAAAATCCATGGACACAGGGGTGAAGCAAAGTAACAGGATTTATTAGAATAATAGAAAGCAGAGTTCCCAAAGACAGAATGGTTCCAAGAGAGGGATACCAGAGATCAGCTATTGTCTAGGGGTTTATACAAATCTTTAGGTTTAAGGAAGTCAGCCCCCTGTCCAATCCTGGATAAGGCATTCAGTGTCCATGAGGTATTCATACAGGCTTTAGTCCAATCAAAATATCTATCAGGCATTTTTCCTTCTTTGGAGAGACAGGAACCCTGGTCACACAGGTCCTAATTAAAATAGGTTTTTTTATAAGTTTCTAAACAAATATCTGCAGGTACTGTTTGTGCTCTGTTGCCCAGGACGTTACCCAGGGTCCCATCTCCCTACCTGTCCAGCCTTATCTCCTCCTCCTGAAATCACTACAGCTTTCTGGTGTGGCCTTTGCATTTGAAAAAGATTTCAAGTGGGGCCTATCATTTCTGATTGCTGAACATTGACTATCTTATTCAGTTACATGAGTACGAGCCATGGATGTGACCATATATTAGGTACACCTCTCTGTATCTGCTATATTTCATCTAAAAACTTATCTAAAGAGATTGGGAAGAGCATGGTTCTGGCTAGCAGCTGGTGTTCGGTTCTTCTGAGTTGTTCTATACTTGTCAAGATGTTATGATTTGAATCTGAAATGTCCCCCAGATGTTCGTGTGTGAAAGGCATGGTCCCTAATGGAGCAGTGTTCAGAGGTAGGGCTCTTGTAAAGTGATTGAATCATGAGGGCTCTGATCTCACGAATGAGTTAATCCATTGATGGGTTTATAATTTAATGGTATTATTAGAAGGTGGCGGAAATTAGTAGCTGGGGAATAGTTGGAGGCAGGAGATCATTGGGTTTGTGCCTGGAAATGATATATCTTGTTTCCAGCCCCTTTCTCTCTCTCTCTTCCTCTGCTCCCTGGCTGCCATGATGTGCTGTCTTCCCACAGCCCCAGAACGAATAGAGCCAGCTGTCCACAGGCTAAAACTGCTGAAGCCATGAGCCAAAAATAGTTTCCTCCTGTACATTGTTTTTTCAAGTATTTTGTCACCACTATGAAAAGCTGCCTACCCCAGTTGCCTTCACTGTGGCAATTTTAACATGACCACTCGCCTGTTAGGCATTTTGGGTGCATTCCGGGCCTAAAGAGTGGGAGGGCTAAAAATGTTTCTCCTGGTGAAATTTTGCTATTCATTCTGAAAGGAAGCCCTCCCAAAGACTTTTACTCTCAAGTCACTGAGTAACTGTGCAATGGGCATTTGGCTTTCCAACATCTATACCAGAAGATCAGATGAATAGATAAAGAAAATGTGGTATATACATAATGGAATATTACTCAGCCTTAAAGAAGAATGAAATTATGACATTTGCCCATAAATAGATGGAGCTGGAGAATAGCATCCTAAGAGAAATAAGTCAATCCCAAAAAACCAAAGGCTGAATGTTTTCTCTGATATGTGGATGCTAATTTACAATGGGGGTGTGGGGGTGGGGGAGAATAGAGTTACTTTGGATTAGGTAGAGGGGAGTAAAGGGAGGGGAGGGGTTTGGGAGTAGGAAGGATAGTAGAATGAATCAGACATTATTACCCTATGTATATATATGACTACATGACCATTGTGATTCTACATCATATACAAACAGAAGAATGAGAAAATTACTCTACATTTATGTGTGATGTGTCAAAATGCTTTCTACTGTCCTGTATAACTAATTAGAACAAATAAAAAATAAGATACTGGGAATGGGAATGGGATGTGAGGAGGCAATCTATCTTATCTTTGTATATATTGCACTGGGGAGAAATTTTAGACTGATGTTAATAGTGGCAATAGTATTTTTAATACAAAACAAAGATAGACGGATCCAAAAGACTAAAACCCACGAATCATTAACTGCCCTTGTATTTGTAGTATATATGTTATGATCCAAACACACATACACCCTTTATTTCCATTCTCTAGAATGGAAAGAGGATAGGATTTTCTATCCCTAAAATAGAGGATTCCATTCTCTATCGAGTCTCTTCTGATGCAGGTACACACATCCATGCTTTATGCACAAAACTTCAGGCAAAGTCAAGCAAGTGTGACCCTCACTACCCTTTCCTCTGAAAACATCCAAGCTCCTGTATGACTTCTCAGACTCTCCAGGCCTATTCTGCCACATGGCCACAAATCCTAGTGAAAGGAATCAAAGAGAGGCATGCAAAGATTGAAGAAATAGCCCAAAGAAAGGTCAAAGAGAATTATCAAATGAACCCATTTAATTCGTTCCCAGGCTTGAAACATTTGTTTATTTCTTCCTCAGCTTGTTTCACAAAATATCTGGCGCACATTTGGTTGTACTTGTATTCTATATATGTCCCTTATAGAAAATTAAGCCCCCAGCCAGTGATCCAACTTGATGTGACTGACCACTGCATTTTGCATTCATTCTTAGCTCCTTTTTCAATCTTTCTGAGGACTGAAATGGTGAAGGGAATAGAAACACATCAACTCTCTCATATTAGATACTGTGATATTAGATACTATGACACATACTAATATTTGTTTTCTTCCTTATGTTAGCCTAATTATTTATGAGCTTATATTATTTTCTGGGGTTTTTTTCCTCAAAGATTATTCTTGAGAACTGCTCCTAAGTGAAAATCATTTCCATTTTTTTCTTCTAGCCCCAAAGTCTTTTTAAAATGTTGATTGGCATTGCTCAGTACTCAGTGAAGTATTTCCAGTGACTTCCCCTTACCTTATACATTAAGACTAGCATTCACCCCTGCACTATCCCTAATTCACTAAATATTGGCTTTCTTGTCTTACTCACCAATGGCTGTGTTTATAGCTAAAATTGATTAATTACGGTCAGGCACTATGTGAGTACTTTGACTGACATTAATCCATTTGAACCTTATATAACCCTATTAAGTAGATGCTACTATTACTTACATTTTGTATATTAGAAAACACAAAGGTTAAGGAACTTGCTTCAGTTTTCTCATCCAGTAAATGAGGAAGTGAGAACCCATGGAGTCTGGCTCCAAAGAGAGAAAGTACTTTCTATCCATCTTGTTCTTGCATCAATGTCATATCTCAATTCAAATAAATACAATATAAACTTATCCAAGATTTACTCCATACCATACAAGTAAAAGCTTCAAACTCCATCTAATGGTCAAATCACTTAAATCACTCCCTTTGCAGGGTTTCTTGTTGTTGTTGTTGTTGTTGGTCTTGTTTGTTTGTTTTGGGTACCAGAGATTGAACCCCAGGGCACTTAGCCAGTGAACCACATCCCAAGCCCTTTTTTATTTTTTTATTCTGATACAAGGTCTCTCTAAGTTACTTGGGGCCTCTCTAAGTTGCTGAGACTGGCTTTGAATTTGCAATCCTCCTGCCTCAGCCTCGGCAGCCGCTGGGATTACAGGTGTGCTCCACCATGCCTGACCTTCATGTGTATTTTTAGAGTAGCTAAGTGTTCAGAAGCAATCATTCTCCCCATGTCATTTATATTATGTTACTTGGAGAATCTCAGAGTCTATATTTTTCTTTCAGCTGCTGTAGCTAAGATGCTCCTCCAGAACCTCCAAAATTGGACGATTTTAGCTCTAAGAATTTTTTACCAGCCTTCTGTTTTCCAAAATCCAAGTTACTTAAGAATATCTTAGCACCACACTCACAGATTTTCAAAAACACAACCAGTCCCAAAATAAAATTAACAGCACTATGAGCCATTAATCTGTGCAACGACATTCTCCACTCAAAAGTTGAATCACAGATTCCAACACATTTCATAACTTTCAGACTAATTATTGTCATTTTTCAACATCAATGCACTGAAAAGATACTATCTACTATCCTCAGTAACGTGACTCACTCCAACACTGATTCAAGGGTACCAAATAAAACACAAACTGGGGAAAATTCTTCTTAGGATGCATAACCAGGAAAGGATTCTGCACTTTGAAAGTACCCTAGTTGAAACGGATGCTCCCTTTCTTCCTGAGAATCATCACTCTGAATACCAGATCAGAGAAATAATGATTGATTGTATCCGGGAGTAGGCAAATCAATAAAGAGAAAAGAGGAAGGCTTCAAGATCAAAATTCCACATGACCTCAAGCCTTTTGTACCATTTCTTTAAAGGTTACCACAAGTAAACTCTAAAACATCCCCAAAGAAGATAAATTGTGAAACTAGTATTTCCATATCCCTGAATTAAAAATAACTCTATTTAAAAAGACACATTTCTGATGCAGAGGATTATGCCTGTATATTTCTCTCATATAAAAAGAAATTGGAAATTTCTAGGAGATTTTCCAGTCCCTGACTTTGTCCTCCTGTCTTCAACAAACTCTACAGGGATGCCTGGGACATGATGGAATATATTGGCTTTCAGGAAGTTACCTAATGACATTAAAAATTGATGGTCCAGATCAGTGGCAGCAAAAACCCTATCAAGGAAACAGAATGACTTTAAGGCCAGCAGCACATGGACTTTAAAATCTCAAGTAATATGTCATTAGAAGAAGATGTGGTCATAAACGATACGCAGAGAGAAGACAAAGCACCAAACACTGAGATGAGCAATGTCCAGGGAAGTTGTCATAGTGCACCCAACAGTTATTCTATTAAGTAGATGACAACAGAAGGAAACACCATGTACTTTAGAGGTGAAGCCATTTGACTTTGGGGCTTTCAAACCTAAGTTCAAATTCTAACTCAGTAATTGCAGCTTTTGATAGATTGAGAAAGCTTCTCTGGAACATTCACTTGTTCATCTCTAGAAATAAAAATATTAACACCTCCTTACAGAGTTTTGTGAAATAAAACAATAAAAAAAAACAACATGTAAAATGCTTATCATAATGCCTGACACAAAATACAGACTCGATAAATATTAACAGTATACTGATGAGGATGCTCATCTAACACCAAAGATTCCTGCCCTTAATGTACATGCTGTATATAATCATCTCCCCTTAAGTGAAGCAAGAGCCAGTGAATGTGGTATCACTCCAATGTTTAATACTCCTAATTAATTAACAAAAATCAAAATATAGATTATCCTTAGGGGGCCAAGCATAATCAGGTGAGTCCCTTAAAATAGGATAGATTCCAAGACTAAGCGAATTGCCATTTGGTGAAAGAAGAGGACTTTGGACAAGGACCAGAGCATGATTGCTGGTTGATGAAAGAAGTTTCCAATTGAAAACCTGATGTCATCCTGGAGAGACCCTGATCCAAGGCCCAAGTTAAGCGACACTAGCATTACTAACACATGGACAGTAAGATAATAAATTTGTATTAAGATACTGTTTGTGATAGTTTTTAGGTAACTATAGAAAATGAATATGAGTAGTAAGGTCTGTTCTAAGATGGTTACTATCACTTTAAGTTAAAATCATACCATTGTATTCTTCTTTCTAGGTCTGGGATCATTCCAGGTTATGTATATAGCTTATCTACAAGAATGAATGTTAGTTAGGCCTGTGTTATGGTTTAGATGTGATGTCCCCCAAAAGCTCAGGTGTGAGACAATGCGAGAGGGTTCGGAGGGGAAATGATTAGGTTATGAGAGCCTTATATTAATCAGTGAGTGGGATTAACTGATGGGATTAACTGAACGGTAACTGGAGGCAGGTAGGGTGTGGCTGGGAGAGGTAGGGTACTGGGGTGCGAATTTGGGATATATATTTTGTATCTGGAAAGTGGAGTTTCTCTCTCTCTCATCATGTGAGCTGTTCCCTCTGCCACACTCTTCTGCCATGATGTCCTGGAGACCTCTGAAACCGTGAGCCCCTAAATAAAGCTTTCCTCCTCTGGTTGGGTCCTTTCCTCATAGCAGTGAAAAAGTTGACTAAAACAGGCAGCATGATTATTGAGTTTATTTGATAAGAATATTTCAAATCAATTCATTGGTAACTCCTAGGAGGTCACAGATTTTAAAAAACAAGGAATCATTGAAGTAATAATCACTTCATTTTTTCTTATTTTTTTCCCATCCCAGTCAGTGTGATCTCATTCATATACTGGTTAGAGTCTGAGGACCAATGAGGAAGGCTAGTTTTGATCTGTGATAAACAACTGTACTCAAGAAGTATCCACTTGCTATTCTAAATGATCCTCTGGCAATTTCTATTTAATGAAGTATGATTGAAGCTGTCACACATTACTTCTTGACTGAGACAATGGAAAACTGATAAGTGATTCTCCATCCTTTCTCTTCTCTGGCCAAGTCATCTAAAGAGATTATGGGTACCAGATGATGTAGGTAACTGTGATGATGCCACCATCAGTCAGCTCCTTGTATAACTAGGTGAAGCAGTACTCTGCATCAGTCCTCACTGACCACGCAGCATCAGAGAGAAATAAACTTGCCATTTGAAATATCTAAGATTTCATGGTTGACTTCTTACCACAGTAGAACTGAGACCACTCAACTAATTCATAGGTTAAATTAATAGCATGAGTACGGAGGGGTCACTTATTTTTTAGTTCCTTTTCTTTCCCTGCCCACTATATATCTATCTTCTCTGCTTCATCTAACATAGGGTTAATAACATTGAGTCCTGCCTGCCTGATGCCTTTCCCACTAATAGATGCACCAGATTCACACATGTTCCCACTGGGCTAGCATGGTTGAAGCAACAACATACAAGAAAACGTGTCAGGGTGGCTATCATATTTCATGTTTGAAAACGAAGGATGGGCAGCAGCAAGTACATCAGCAACTGATGATTCGAAGAGATTAGAAGACAAGAATCTAGGCTGTTTTTCCTTTAGAAATGACAACCAAAATCCATCCTTGTCTTGTTCATGATTTTTAAAGGCAATTTTCTAAATTTTTCACCATTAAGTATGACATGAACTGTTGGTCAAAGCAGATATTGTTTATGATGTTAACTAAGCATTTTTCTTTTTGAGTTTTCTTAGAGATTTTTTTTTTCAGAAAATAACTTTTTTAGACTCTATTGAGATGAAAATAAGTTTTTCTCCCTTAACAATTTGAAGTTACAAATTATTTTTAATAGGTTTATTAAGCTTAAATCATCTGGAATTTCCTGGAATAAACTCTACCTTATCATGCTTAGTGATATTTTTCAATGTACAGCTAAATTTGAAGTGCTAAAATTGTGTTTATGATTTATGCATACATATTTTAAATGATATTGATGCAGAGTTTATGTTACTCTGTGTCAGAGCTTTCAAGTTTTAAAAGTTGAGTTGCTTCATTTTATCTTTTATGTTGTGCCATGAAACATATTACACAGAATGAGCATTATATATATTTTTACTATTCAATGAATTATTCAGTAAGTCATCTCAATACAGGCATAGTATAGAAATGATTATTTTATAATATTTTACATTTTATATATTGTTTTAATTATATTTTTAATTGTGCTTAATTCAAACTTTTCAGTTTTTGCTTTTCCAGAAAACCATCAATTTCATTAGAATTTAATTTGACAAAACTGTTGTTTTTTGTCCTCTTTTTATTTGATTTTAATTTTTTTAATATTTCTTTTTAACTAGTGTTAGGTAATTCATCCTTGCAGTTACTCAATCAGTCAAGCCAAAGCTCAAATTGTTGCATCCACTTTAACACAGGATGTGGCTGCTGATGTCAGATAATCTGGGGGGCAAAATTATTTTTCAGTAACATTTCTATTTCAAGCTTTCTGCTAAAGACAAATCCTAATGTCAAGGTGACAGATGAGTTCCAAGATGGTAGAATAGAGGAAGTCGCCTTTCTGCCTGCTTCAGGGTATGAAAACAAGAAAGCAGAAGGGTAGCTTTTCAGCAAGGTGGGTGAAAAAAAATGGAGAAGACTTTAGTGGGAATTAATACTGGACATTCATTCAAAGCAGATTGGGGACTCAGGAGGCTGGATGTAATGAAATAAGGAGGAAATCTCCAGCACCATTGCTGCCGCTGGTGGTGCCAGACAAAGTGGTTCCCCCACAAGCAAAGAGGAAGGATAAGGGAATTAAAGGAACCCATGTTTCAGGAGGCCTGAGGCCTGTCTGGGTACAGAGAGATCAGAGAACAAAGACAGTGACAGACTAACCCGAAAGCAATTGTACACAATATCCTAGTGCAGGAAAGAAGTCACAGCTCTCCTGGTTGCCCATGGAAGACAGAGGAAGAAATCATTCTACAGCTGTGGCATGGGGGTTGTTACCTGTGGGAGCTGATTCTTGGCAACCCCAAGATGTGCACACTATACAAGCCTGGTAAAACCCAAACCACATGACATAGAGAGTGCCTAAGTGACCAGGAAAAAATCAAACACAGAGAGAAATTTACACAGGGGAACACAGGTCATGGAAATCCACCTGCCTCCCAGCCCCCTTGAGTCTGATGGCTAGCAGAACCAGTTGGAAGAGACACACTGGAATTAGGGTCTGGGTAGGAGAAACTGAGTTTGAAAACTGAACCCAAGAGATCAGGAAAAGTAGCTCCTAAGTGATGGAGGGGACTAGGGATAGACTCCTCCACTGTATGAGTGGAACCCAGTGGAGATCCCTGGGGTGCAACCTCCCAGTATGAACTGACAACTGCGGAGACCTTTAGGAGTGCTTATAAAAACTGCAGACCAATTCCCATTCAACAAAGAACGTGGAGCTTACCTAAGATTAAACCTTGCCTCCAAAAACAATGCCTATGGGATTTCCTCTCTAATTCCCTGGACTCCACCTTGAGGGTAGAGCAGACATCACACTCCAGGCCACCCCACATAACATTGTTGAGAATGGAAGCTGAGAATCTCTTGAATTCCAATGCAAACAATTCTTTACCTTACATCAAGAATTTTTTTTTTTTCTCTTTGCTGGTTAGTTCTGACCTGAATTATTCATGAACAGTTGCACATATTGGTTTCTTTCTTCTCATTCCTAGCATTTTTGAAGGCAGTTTTTTATTTAATGGATCAGTATTTTGAGGATGATAATGTCTGATTAGTATATTTTGGAGTTTTTTTTATTCTTTTATTTTTATTGTTTATTTTTTAATATTTTTATTTATATATATTTTTCTCTCATTTATCTTTTTCCCTTGATTCTTTTTCTCTCTTTTCCTCTGCTAAAGCTAAACTCTTTTTCTCTCTTTCTCTCTTATTTTAATTTTTTACTTCTATTTTTTCTTCTCCTCCCTCATAATCATCACAACCTACATCACTTCTTTTCTTTCCCTATTTACCATCAGATATTGTAAACCCTAAGCAAACTTGCCATTTTATTGTGGGCAATAACTGATAATGTCATTTATGTTTATTGTGACAGTTAACATTGTAGATGTCATAGCAGGAACTCTTTGATTTATTGCTGCATATTGTTTGCATCAGTGGATGTTATTATTTGTCTCCCTCTAAACTGTAAGGTAATGGAAATTTTCAGGGACACTATAAATCCACAGGGTAGAAACTCTACCACCTCAGATTCATACTGTTGTTTGGGTAGACACACAAACACAGTAAAAAAGCAAGGGAACAAATCACCCAAACAAACCAAAATATTTCAATAACAGAATCCATCAATACCACCATGGAAAAAATGTCAAAGAAGGAGTTTAAAATATTAATAGTTGAATTTATCTACAATGTAAAGTATGACATAAGGATGAAATTTGAGAGAAAATACAGGAAGTGAAAAAATGACTTCAATGGAGATAGAGATTCTGAAAAAACTTGAGCATAAATCCTCAAAATAAAGAAATCAATAAAACAAGTTAAAAATTCAATGGAAGGTATCACCAGCAGGCTAGACCATTTGAAAGACAGTGTTTCAGGCAAAAAAGACAAAATATAATAAAAATAAAAATCGACCATGGACAAAAGATGTTAAGAGACCATGAACAGAAGTTCCAAAAAATATAGGTAACATGACAAGACCACAGATAAGATTTATCAGGATAGATGTAGTCTGAAAGATATAAACAAAAGTAATGTACAATCTTTTGAATGAAATATCAGAAAATTTCCCAAACCTAAAGAATTAAATGGAAAATCAAATACAAGAGGCTTACAGAACTCCAAATATACAAAATTACAACAGACTCACACCAAGGTACATTATGAAAATGCTTATCACACAGAATAAGGAGACTTTAAAGGCTTCCAGAGAGAAATGACCGGTCACATTTAGAAGGTAACCAATCCAGAACTCAGCTGATTTCTCAACCCAGACCTGTAAAACTAGGTGGTTTTGGAATAATATATACCAAGTTCTGAAAGAAAAGGGATGCTAGCCAAGAATACCCAGCAAAATTAAGCTTCAAATTTAAAGATTAAAAAAAACCCTCCTATGATAAAGAAGGTTAAAAGAAGGTTAAAGAAGGTTAAATAAATCAAAACTACAGGGAATAAATTCACAAGAAAGCCTGCACTACAAAACATACTCAAAAAATATTCCATGGAGAAGAAATAAAAAGCAAAATTGAAAACCAACAGAGTGGAACTACACTAGAAGATAAGTCAATCAAAGGGGAAAATAATTCAAAATTAAAAGCCAAAAATAGCTGGGTGCAGTGGCACATACCTGTAATCCCAGTGGCTCAGGAGACTGAGAAACGAGGATTGCAAGTTCAAAGCCAGCGTTTGAACTAAGCAGCTCAATGAGACCCTCTCTCTAAATAGAATATAAAATAGGGCTGAGAATGTGGCTCAGTGGTTGAGTGCCCCTGAGTTCAATCCCTGTTGCAAAAAAAAAAGGCCAGAAATAAATCAAAACTACAGGGAATAAAAATAATTTCTCAATAATATCATTGAATGTAAATGGCCTAAACTCATCAAAAGATATATATTAGTATATTGGATTAAAAAAAAATCAATATCCAAGAGATTCACCTCATCGTGAAAGACATGCATAGACTGAAGGTTAAAGGATGGGGAAAAGCATATCATTCACATGGATCTCATAATAAAACAGGCCTTTCTATCTTTATATCTGATAAAGTAGACTTCAAGCTAAAGTTAATCAGAATGACAAAGAAGGCCACATCATAGTGCTTAAGGGGATTATACATCTATAAGTTATAACAATCATAAATACTTATGCCCCAAACAATGAAGCATCTGTGTACATCAAACAAACCCTTCTCATTTTCAAGAATGAAATAGACCACAACACAATAATACTAGATACCTAGAACACACCTCTCTCATCTCCTTGATAGATCTTCCAAACAGAAACTAAATAAAGAAGCTATAGAATTAAAAATTCAATTAATAATTTAGTTAACAGACACATATAGAATATTTTATCCATCAATGACTAAGTATACTTTCTTCTCAGCAGCACACAGATCTGTCTTCAAAATAGATCATATCTTAGGCCAAAAAGCAATTCTTAGCAAATACAAAAGAATAGAGATAATATCTTGCCTTCTATCAAATTGTCCCTATTTGCCAATGACATGTTTCTCTCTTGAGAAGACACAAAAAAGCTCCACCCAAAAGGTTCTAGAATCCATCAATGAATTCAGCAAAGTAGCAGGATGTAAAGTTAACACTCACAAATCCATTGCATTTTATATACTAATGATGAATAAGCTTAAAGAGAAATTTGGAAAATTATACCATTCACAATAGCCTCAAAAAGATAAAATAAAATACCTGGGAATCAGTCTAACAAAAGGGGTGAAAGACCACTTTCAATGAAAACTACAGAACACTGAAGAAAGACATTGAAGAAGATCTTAGAAGATGAAAAGATCTCCAATAATTGTCAATAGGCAGAATTAATATGGTCAAAATGGCCATACAATTAAAAGCATGATACAGATTTAATGCAATTCCTATTAAAATTCCAATGACATTCTTCATAGAAATTGGAAAGATACTCAAAAAATTCATTTGGAAAAACAAGAGGCACAGAATAGCCAAAGCAATCCTTTGCAAGATAAGTAAAGAATGAGGCATCACAATACCAGAACTTAAATTGTACTAAAGAACTATAGTAACAAAAACAGCATGCTATTGGTACCAAAATAGACAGGAAGACAAATGGAACATATTTGAACACAGACACAAACCCTCATAAATACAATTATATCATACTACACAAAGATGCCATAAACATACATTGTAGAAAAGATAGCCTCTTCAGCAAATGGTGCTGGGAAAACTGGAAATCCATATGTAACAAAATAAAACAAGACTCCTATCTGGCAAAACTCAACTCAAAGTGGAACAAGAACCTAGGATTAGTTCAGAGACTCTGTGCCTACTAGAAGAAAATGTACGCCCAACTTTCCATCATGTCAGATTAGGAATATACATCCTCAACAATACTTCTAAAAAATTGGAGAAAATCTTTGCCACCTGAAGCTCAGATAGAGCATTAATCTTCAGGATATATAGAGAACTCAAAAGATATAACAACATAAAAAATAACCCAACAACAAATGGACAAAATAATTGAAGAGACACTTTACAGAAAAAATACAATCGACAAATATATGAAAAAGTGTTCAACATCTCCAGCAATTAGAGAAATGCAAATTAAAACTACACTGAGATTTTTATCTCACTCCAATCAAAATGGCAGTTATCAAGAATATAATTAATAATGCATGTTGGTGAGGATGTGGGGGAAAATGTACACTCATACATTGCTGGTAGGACTTCAAATTGGTATGACCTCTCTGGAAAGCAGTACGGAGATTCCTCAGAAAACTTGGAACAGAACCACTATTTGACCCAGTTTTCCCACTCCTTGGTCTATACCCAAAGGACTTAAAATCAACATACTACATTGACACAGCCACATCAATTTTTATAGCAGCTCAATTCATAATAGCTAAGCTATGTAACAAATCTAAGTGCCCTTCAACAGATGGATGGATAAAGAAAATGTGGTATATATGCACAATAGAATATTACTCATTCTTAAAAAAAGAATAAATTTATGACTTTTGCCTGTACATGGATGGATCTGGAGATTATCATACTAAGTGAAATAAGCCAATTCCAAAAAACCAAAGGTCAAATTTTCTCTCTAATATGCAGATGCTATTACACAGCAAGGAAGGGGAGAGGGAAGAATAGCAGTTCTGTGGATTAGATCGACAGGAATGAAGGGAAGGGTGAGGAGATAGGAATCAGGAAGACAGTAGAATGAATCAGATGTAAGTTTCCTTTGTTTGTATGTAAATATACAACCAGTGTAACTCCACATTATGTACAACCACAAGAATGGGATTCTAATTAGAATAAGTTATACTCCATGTATATATAATATGTCAAAATACACTCCACTATCTTGTATATCTAAAAAGAAAAAATAAAAATTGTCAAGATGACAATTCAAACTATTAGATTACAAAAAATGATGAATTCTCAACATGGAAAGGAAATTATCTCTGAGATGTTTTATAGTGTATGTGATTCCAAAAATCATGCAAGTTATAATTAAAATTTGGGGAAGAATTTTAAAAAACATATTTTACTAGTTATCAACAGAAATCTATTTCATGAGAAGGAAACAGAATAGAAGTAAACACTAACAAGACTTTAAATCATGGTGTACATTTGATATATGTGTTATTTTCAGAACACAGATCTGGACCATAAAGCAATACCCACATGCATCCCACTTTTATAAAATCAATCAAAAGATAAAGTTTCATAATTATACTATATTCAGGTATGGTTCAAGATAATGTTTTATAATAATACTATATCCAGGAACAGTTCAAAGAGTAAAATAAAAAATAAAGTCTCATTATTCTGATATAGTGTAATATAAATTGAAAAGAAACTTAAATGCAGAAAATAATTTATTGTTCCCATGAGAGCTATTCATAACAACACAATCCTATTTAATGTCTATCAAAATCACATATGGAATATTATCTTCTGAAAATATTGTGTTAATAATTTGTAATTTTACTAAAACTGAGCTTCTTGATTCATCCTGCTATTTCCCACATAAGAGAAATGTGGCACTGTCTTGAGGGAATAGTTTGTTTTCATGAAATCAAAGGATTATGAAAGCTTATATAAGCTGTTGAAGCAAACTTATGAAGTTAAGGGGAAGATTTTACAAATATAATGTGCAGACTAAAACATACAGAGATCCCTCAGCATAGGTCTAGCTTGTGAGCTTTCACCAACTTAAAACATATCCAAGCATTGCTCATTTCTAGAAGATTAGAATAGAGAACAATAAAATTATATTTGATGTATTAGGGATATATATGTATATGCTTCCACAGTGCTGAAATAATTTGAGGTAGTGAAGAAAAATATGTTTCATGCATCTGAAGCTTAAATATATGTTGAGGAATAACCAGGAGTCTGTCAATGTTTGCCATGAGACAGAATGAAATGTAACATATTCCTCAAGAAAGTGAGAAATTTTATACCAAAGCAGAGGAGTAGTAATATGTAAGTGGTAGTGGCCTGAAGGATGCATTAGAGGAGTGATGGGATTCAGAGTCCAATTAGAAGTCTACTACAATAGTTAATGCAAAAAAAAAATTCCATTCAATTCAACAACATTTTTTAAGCACTAATAATGTTCCATATTTATTCTAGATGCTTATATTATTAAACAAAACATTCTCATGTTTCTGTCTTCTCATGACATATTCTGGCAACTGTAGGAGGAAAGCAAAAGAAAAGGATACTCTGATAGAACAAGAGTTTGAATTGGTAGGATCTATCTTGAAATGGATGTTTAAAATGAGGACAAATTAAAAATATATATGGCCTTAAATTTAAGTAACAGACAAAATAGAAAGACCATTGGCAGACAGGAGACAGCTTATTTATTCAGGATATGTTGACTCTTTCCCAGAGGCAAGCATGTGGAACATAAAATTACAGGAATAAGGACCACACTGAAGAAGCATCTGGGCCATGTGCTAATAGTGGCAATTCTGGATGATGGACTTGTTGATTGAGGTACAATATCCTTGTGAAAAGTTCAATGATACAGTTGAAACAGTGATTTTGAAATTCAAGAGAGAAGTAAAGCTATAAGAAGTCTAATTAGGAGGTGATATGCCAAGTTATTATATATGAAATAACTAATCAGAGCTTTGGTATTGATAAGTGTACATTATAAAATGATACACAGAAAACTAAATTAGAATAGTGATGGGAAAGTATATAAAACAATATCCAAAAGAGATAAAATGTTGAAACCCCATCTAAATGTATGCAAGAGAAAGTTTCCTAAGAACTGAGGTTATTAAGACCAGAATGAGCATTGGTTAGACAGAGGGAAAACTGGAAAAAGTAATATTTCAGAAGGAAAGAGAAAGTTTATGAGAGGAAAACCCAGACTACAAAGGACTCTGATTTAAAAATCAGAAGTGGAGATAGTTCATATAGATTACGGGTTTTTTTTGTTTGTTTGTTTGGTACCAGGGATTGAACTCAAGGGTACTTAACCCCTGAGCCACATCCCCAGCCCTATTTTGTATTTTATTTAGAGACAGGGTCTTACTGAGTTGCTTAGTGCCTCGCTGTTGCTGAGGCTGGATTTGAACTCTTGATTCTCCTGTCTCATTCTCCCAAAGTGCTGGGATTACAATAATCTCCTGTAACACACTTTTAAGAAAAATTTGTGGGCTGGGCATGGTGGCACATGCCTATAATCCCAGTGGCTCAGGAGGCTGAGGCAAGAGGATCACAAATTCAAGGCCAGATTCAGCAACTCAGCAAGACTCCGAAGAGACTTAGTAAGAACTTGTCTTAAAATAATTTTTTAAAAAGACTTAAAAGGGGGGCTGGGATTGTAGCTCAGTGGTAGAGCTCTTGCCTTGCATGTGTGAGGCCCTGGGTTCGATCCTCAGCACCACGTACAAAGCAATAAAATAAAGACATTGTGAAAAAAAAAAAAAGATTTAAAAGGGGACCCACAGAAACACAGGCCCAGGCCCAGGACCACCTCTAGGGATGCACACAGGAGCCCAGGCCAACATTAGGCCCAGAACTGCCTCTGTCAATCTGTGGGAGCCCAGGACCATCCCTGAAGACCTGTGTGAGAGCCCAAGCCCAGGACTACCCCTTTGCAGATTTGAAGTCCACCCTGTAACTCTCCAGCCCACATCCATCTTGGGACACTACAGTCATCCCTATAACCCTTCCCACATAGTAGTCTCCACCTTGGGACAACAGACAGGGCCTGGAGGCAGCTGTCCACCACAGCACAGCATCCTACAGCTCTACATCTCTGAACAGGTAGACCAAAGCCATTGTAAGTCCCACCATTTCAGCTCCATCTCTGAAAATGGTTGCACACATCTTGGGACACTCCCACTGCTATCTTGAGTTACCTCCATTATCTGCCCCCACCTTTAGTTACAGTAGCATCTGCAGGAACTAGAAGTAAACACCAAGGTGAGGTACAGGTAATCTGCAGAGTCACTACAAGATTATAGGGTAGAAATTGCAATACTTCAGATCTGCACTGCAAGAAAGGAAGACACATAGACATCATAAAAGAGAGAGAGAGAGATAAAGTGCCTGAAACAAACCAAGATACTACAATAATAGAATCCATTTACAACACAGTTAATAAAATGTCAGAGAAGGAGATGGACAGAACATCTAAGAATTATGGGATAGCATCAAAAGATCAAAACTAAGATTTATAGGAATAGAAAAGGGTACAGAATTTCAAACCAAAGGAAAGCACAATCTCCTCGATGAAATGATATCAGAAAATTTCTCAAACATGAGAAATGAATTGGAAAACCAAATACAAGAGGATTACAGGACACCAAATGTACAAAATTAAAACAGATCTACACAAAGTCACATTATAATGAAAATGCCTAACATATAGAATAAGGACAGAATTTTAAAGGCTGCAAGGGTGGGGAATCAGATTACAAATAGAAGAAGACCAATTTGGATCTCAGCATATTTTTCAATCCAGATCCTCAAAACCAGGAGATCCTGGAACAACATATACCAAGCACTGAAAGAAAATGGATGTCAAACAAAAATCTTATATCTAGCAAAATTAAGCTTCAGATCTGATGACCAGAAAACAACTTTTCATGATAAACAAAAGTTAAAAGAATTTACAAGAAAGCCTGTACTACAGAGCATTCTTGGCAAAATATTCCATGATTAGGAAATGATAACCAACAAGAAAAATCTGTGAAGAGAGGAACTACACTAAAGGAAAGGCTAATCAAAGGAGAAACCAACTTAAGTTAAAAGCCACAGATAGAAGTACTGAGTGGAATCAGTTCCAAGATGGCAGCCTAGACAGATGTGGTGTTCCTAATTTCTCCAGGACTGGATTTTAAAGCAGTGGAAGCACTGTTTCTCAGTGATTTTTTAGAGGGCACCCAATAGCTGCCTTTATGCAGGAACTCCACTTTCATGCCCACAGGGTTGCCAGGCCCCAGAATTTGCACAGGACCCCAGCCACAGACTGCAGCACAGGACTCTGACCTGTGGACTCCAGGGCAGGACTTGGACCCCATGCAAAGCCTGCTCCTGCACAGGATCCCTGGTTCCAGTGCCACACAACCCACAGGACCTCGTGCCACATACCCACACAGGACCCCTAGCAGTTGCTCCCACATGGGATCCCCGGCTCCTGCGCAGGACCCCTGGCTGCTGTTCCAGCGTGGACCTCTATCTACCAGGGCAGAACCTCCCTGTTCACCTACACCTGAGGATGGGGGACAGGACCTGGAGACAAACTTTTGCTTCTGCACAGCATCTTCAAACACATCACCCAACACCACTCCTCAAATTATTTCATGAAATAGAAAAGAAAGGAACCCTTCCAAACTCATTCTATAAGGCAAGTATCACCCTGAAACCAAAACCAGACAGAGATACCTCAAAAAAGGAAAATTTCAGAACAATATCCCTGATGAACAGATGCAAAAATTATCAATAAAATTTTGGCAAATCACATACAAAAAATATATTTAAAAAAATAGTACATTATGATCAAATGAGGTTCATTCCAGGTGTGCAAGTTTGGTTCAATATATGGAAATCAATAAATGTAATCCATCACATCAATAGACTTAAAGATAAGAATCATTATTTTATCAATTGATGCAGAGAAAGCATTTGACAAAATACAATGTTCAAAACATTGAACATTGTTTATGTTTATGAACATGTATGTGTTCATTGTTTATGTTCAACTTTTATGTTCAAAACACTAAAAAAATCTAGGAATAGTGGGAACATACCTCAACTTTGTAAATGCTATCTATGCTAAACCCAAGAACAACATCATCCTAAATGGAGAAAAAATTGGAAGCATTCCCTCTAAAAACTGGAACAAGATAGGGATGCCTTCTTTCACCACTTCTATTCCTTGACACTCTAGCCAGAGCAATTAGCCAGATGAAAGAAATTAAAGGGATATAAATAGGGAAAGATGAACTCAAACTTCATTATTTGCTGACATGATTCTATAATTATAGGATTCAAAAAATTCCATCAGAAAAATTCTAGAATAAATAAATAAATTCTGCAAAGTTGCAAGATATAAGATCAATACCCATAAATCAAATGCATTCTATATATCAGTCATGAATCCTCTGAAAGAGAAATTAGGAAAACTAGCCCATTCACAATAGCCTCAAAATAAAATAAAATAAAATACTTGGAATCAATTTAACAAAAGAGGTAAAAGACCTCCACAATGGAAACTACAGAACACGAAAGAAAGAAATTCAAGAAGATCTTAGAAGATGGAAAGATCTCCCATGCCCTTGGGTAGGCAGAATAAATATTGTCAAAATGGCCATACTACCCAAAGAGAGATACAGATTCAATGTGATTCCAATTAAAATCCAACATTGTGCCTTATAGAAATATAAAAAGCAACCATAAAATTTATTTGGAAACAATAAGAGACCCAGAATAGCCAAAGCAATCCTTAAGAAGAGGAGTGAAGCAGGAGGCATCATAATACCAGACTTTAAACTATACTACAAAGCTATAGTAACAAAAATGGCATGATATTGGCACCAAAATAAACACATAGACCAATGGTACAGAATAGAAGACACAGAGACAAACCCACATAAATAGTTACCTCTTACTACACAAAGGCACCAACAACATACATTGGAGAAAAGGTAGTCTCTTCAACAAGGGGTGCTGGGAAAACTGTAAATCCATATGCAGCAAAATGAAACTAAATCCCTACATCTATCTATGCACAAAAATAAGCTCATAGTGGATCAAGGACCTAGAAATTAGAACAGAGATCCTGTGCCTAATAGAGGGAAAAGTAGGCCCAAACTTTCATCACATCGGATCAGGCCCTGACTTCTTTCACAAGACTCCTAAAGCACAAAAAATAAATGCAAGAATCAATAAATTCAAACTAAAAAGCTTCTTCTCAGCAAAAGAAACAATCAATGAGGTAAACAGAGAGCCTACATTTTGGGAGCAAGTTTTTGCCACATGCACATCAGATAGAGTACTAATCTTCAGGAAATATAAAGAACCCAAAAAACTTTACACCAAAAAAACAATCAACCTAATCAATAAATGGGCTAAGGAGCTGAACAGAAACTTCTCAGAAAAAGATGTACAATCAACCAACAAATATATGAAGAAATGTTCAACATCTCTAGCCATTAGAAAAATGCAAATCAAAACTACTTTAAGATTTTATCTTACACCAGTTAGAATGGCAGTTATCAAGAATACAAAAGGGGGTGCCAGAGTTTCTGCCAACTGGCAAGAGCACAGGCCAAGGCCAAGGACCAACTTCAGGGAACACTGCGGGAGCCCAGCCAAAAGTGGACATGAGACTGCTATCTACCAGTCACAAGGGAATCCAGACCAGGGGAAGGACTGTCTCTGGGGACCCCTGTGGGAGACCCAGCCTAAGTGAGGCCTGGGACCACACCCAGATCCACACCAGAGTTTCTGCTGACCAGCAGAAGCAGAGGCCAAGTCCCAAGACCATCTTCAGAAACCGCCCCTGGAGCCCAGCCAAGGCCACTCCCACTGCCACTACCACCACCACCATCTATAGTGGCAGTAGTGTCTATCTTGGGACACCTTCTGGGGACTGGAAGTGAAACCCAAGATGAGATACAGATAATCTGTAGTGTCACTATAAGATGATAGGATAGAAACTGCAATACCTAAGGTTGGCATTGCAAGAAAGGAAGATACATAATCAACATGAAAAAAGAAGGTAAGAAAGTGCCCCAAATAAACCTTGATACCACAGTAACAGAATCTATTGACAACACAGTTGATAAAATGTCAGAGAAAAAATTCAGAATGTACATAATTAAAATGATCTGTGAATTAAAGAATGACATAAGCGAGAAAATACAGGCAAAAATTGATCACACCAACAAAGAGATAAGGGAGCAAATATAGGCAGCAAAAGATTACTTTAAGAAAGAGCTAGAGACTGTGGGAAAAAAACCAATCATAAATTCTTAAAATGAAGGAAACAATAAACCAAATAAAAAACTCAATAGAAAGCATCACCAGCAGACTAGATCGCTTGAAAGACAGAACTTCAGATAATAGAGACAAAATATACAATCTTGAAAATAAAGTTGACCATATAGTAAAGATGGTAAGAAATCATTAAAAGAACATACAAGAATTATGGGATACCATCAAAAGACCAAATCTAAGATTTGTCAGGATAGAAGAAGGCACAGAATTTCAAACCAAAGAATGTACAATCTCTTCAATAAAATAATATCAAAAAATTTCTCAAACATGAGCTATGAATTGGAAAACCAAATACAAGAGGCTTACAGGACACCAAATGTACAAAATTACAACAGATCTACACCAAGGCACATTATAATAAAAATTCCCACCATATAGAATAATAGAATTTTAAAGGCAGCAAGAGAGAGGAATCAGATTACATATAGGGGGAGACCAATTTGGATCTCAACAGACTTTTCAACCCAGACCCTAAAATCCAGGAGATAATGGAACAACATATACTAAGCTCTGAAAGAATATGGATGCCAACCAAGAACCTTATATCCAGCAAAATTGAGTTTCCAATTTGATGATGAAATAAAAACCTTCCATGATAAAGAAAAGGTAAAAAGAATTTACAGCAAGAAAGCCTGAACTACACAGCATTCTTGGCAAAATATTCCATGAGGAGGAAATAATAACCAATAATGAAAATATACAGAGAGGAACTACACAAAAGGAAAGGCCAATCAAAGGAGAAACCAAGTCAAGGTAAAAACCAAAAATAAACCAAAATGACTGGGATTACAAATCATATTTCAATAATAACCCTGAATGTGAATGGCCTAAACTCATCAATTAAAAGACAAAGACTGAAAGACTGGATAAAAAACAAACAAACAAAACAATCCAACAATATGCTGCCTTCAAGAGACTCACTTCACAGGAAAAGAGATCCACAGACTGAAAGTGAAAGGGTGGGGAAAAATGTATCACTCACATGGACCATGTAAACAAGCAGGAATTTCCATCCTCATGTCTGATAAAGTGGACTTCAAACCAAAGATGGTGAAAAGGGATAAAGAAGGACATTTCATACTTCTTAAGGGAATCATACCTCAACAAGACATAACAATCATAAATATCTATGCCCCAAACAATGGGGCAACTACGTATATCAAATAAATCCTTCTCAACTACAAGAATCAAATAGACCACAACACAATAATACTTGATGACTTTAACACAGCTCTCTCACCATTGGATAAATCTTCCAAATAAAAACTAAACAAAGAAACCATAGAACTCAATAATATAATCAATAATTTAGAATTAACAGGCATATATAGAGTATTCTATTCATCAACAAGCAAATACACCTTCTCAGCAGCACACACGTCCTTCTCCAAAATAGGTCATATTTTACGTCACAAAGCAAGTCTTAGCAAATACAAAAAATAGAGATACTACTCTGCATCCTATCTGACCATAATGGCATAAAATTAGAAATCAATGACAGATTAAAAAATAGAAAGTACTTCAATGCCTGGAAACTAAATAATACGTTATTGAATGATGTATGGATAACAGAAGACATGAGGGAAAAGATTTAAAAAATTCTTAGAAGTAAATGAAAACTCTGATACAACATATCAAAATCTCTGGAACACCATGAAGGCAATGCTAAGAGAAAAGTTCATTGCATTAAGCTCATTCATTAAAAGAAGAAAAAGTCAACAAATAAATGACTTGACACTACATCTCAAAGTCCTAGAAAAAGAAGAACAAATCTACACCAAAAGAAGTAGAAGACAGGAAATAATTAAAATCAGGGCTTAAACCAATGAAATTGAAACAAAAGAAATAATTCAAAAAATTGACAAAAGAAAAAGCTGGTTCTTTGAAAAAATAAACAAAATTGACAAATCCTAGCAACTCTAACAAAAAGAAGGAGAGAGAAAACTCAAATTACTAAAATTTGTGATGAAAAAGCAAATGTCACCATGGACTCTACTGAAATACAGAGGATAATTAGAAACTATTTTGAAAATTTATACTCCAGTAATATAGAAAACCCTGAAGACATCAACAAATTTCTAGAGGCATATGACCTACACAGAATAAACCAGGAGGACATTCATAACTTAAACAGATCAATTTCAAGCAAGGAAATAGAAGATGTCATTAAAAACCTGCCAACCAAGAGAAGCCCAGGACCAGAAAGATTCTCAGCTGAGTTCCACAAGACCTACAAAGAAGAATTAATACCAATACTCCTCAAAATATTTCATGAAATAGAAAAGGAGGGAACCCTTCCAAATTCATTCTATGAGGCAAGTATCACCCTGATACCAAAATCAGACAGAGACATGTCAAAGAAAGAAAAGTTCAGACCAATATCCCTGATGAACATACATGCAAAAATTATCAATAAAATTTTGGCAAATTGCATACAAAAACATATTGAAAAAATAGTGCACCATGATCAAGTGGGGTTCATTCCAGGGATGCAAGGTTGGTTCAACATATGGAAATCAATAAACATAATCCATCACATCAATAGACTTAAAGATAAGAATCATATGATTTTATCAATTGACTCAGAGAAAGCAATTGACAAAATACAGCACTCTTTTATGTTCAAAACACTAGAAAAACTAAGGATAGTAGGAATGTACTTCAATATTGTAAAAGCTATCTATGCAAAACCAAAAGCCAATATCATCCTCAGTGGGGAAATATTGGAATTCCCCCTAAAAATGGGAGAAAGACAGGAATGTCCTCTTTTAGCACTTCTACTCAACATAGTCCTTGAAACTCTAGCCAAAGCAGTTAGACAGACAGAAGAAATTAAAGGGATAAGAATAGGAAAAGAAGAAGTTAAACTATCATTATTTGCCAACAACATGATTCTTTACTTAGAAGATCCAAAAAAATTCACCAAGAAACTTCTAGAATCAATAAATGAATTCAGCAAAGTAGCAGGATATAAAATCAATACCCATAAATCAAATTCATTTCTATACATCAGTGAAGAATCCTTTAAAACAGAAATTAGAAAAACTACCTCATTCACAGTAGCCCCCCCCAAAATTGAAATACATGGGAATCAATTTAACAAAAGAGGTGAAAGACCTCCATAATGAAAACTAAGGACACTAAAGAAAGAAACTGAAAAAGACCTTAGAAGATGGAAATATCTCCCATGCTCTTGGATAGGCAGAATCAATACTGTCAAAATGGCCATACTACACAAAGCACTATAGAGATTCAATGCATTCCAATTAAAATCCCAATGTCATTCCTTATAGAAATAAAAAAGGCAATCATGAAATTCATTTGTAAACAATAAGAGACCCAGAATAGACAAAGCAATCCTTAGCAAGAAGAGTGGAGCAGGAGGCATCACAATACCATACCTTAAACTATTCTACAAAGCTATAGGAACAAAAATGGCATGGAACTTGCACCAAAGTACACATGTAGACCAATGGTACAGAATAGAAGACACAGTGACTAACCCACTTAAATATAGTTATCTTATACTAGACAAAGGTGCCAAACATGTACATTGGAGAAACATGACCTCTTCAACAAATGATGCTGGGAAAACTGGAAATCCATATGCAGCAAAATGAAACTGAATCCCTCTCTCTTACCATGCACAAAATTCAACTCAAAGTGGATCAAAGACCTAGGAATTAGACCAGAGACCCTGTGCCTAATGGAGGAGAAAGTAGGCCCAAATCTTCATCACATTGGATTAGGCCCCAACTTCCTTAACAAGACTCTTAAAATGCAAGAAATAAAATCAGAAATCAATAAATGGGATGGATTCAAACTAAAAAGCTTCTTCTCAGCAAAAGAAACAATCAATGAGGTGAACAGACAGCCTACATTCTGGAAGCAAATTTTTGCTACATGTACATCTGATAGAGCACTAATCTCCAGGATATATAAAGAACTCAATAAACTTAACACCAAAAAACCAAACAACCCAATCAATAAATGGGCTAAGGAGCTGAATAGAAACTTCTCAGAAGAAGATATACAATCAATAAACAAATATATGAAGAAATGTTCAACATCTCTAGCAATTAGGGAAATGTAAATCAAAACTACTCTAAGATTTCATTTCACCCCAGTCCGAATAGCAGTTATCCAAAATACAAGCAACAATAAGTTCTGCTGAGGGTGTGGTAAAAAAAAGGCACACTCAAACATTGCTGGTGGGACTGCAAATTGGTACAACCAATCTGGAAAGCAGTATGGAGATTCCTTAGAAAACTTGGAATGGAACCACCATTTGACCCAGTTATCCCTCTCCTTGGTCTATACCCAAAAGACTTAAAAACAGTACACTACAGTGACACAGCCACTTCAATGTTTATAGCAGCTCAATTCACAATAGCTAAACTATGGAAATAACCTAGATTCCCTTCAATAAATGAACTGATAAAGAAACTGTGGCATATATACACAATGGAATATTACTCAGCATTAAAAGAGAATAAAATTCTGGCATTCTCAGGTAAATAGATGGAGTTAGAGAATATCATGTTAAGTAAGTCAATCCCATAAAACCAAAGGCCAACTGTTCCCTTTTAAGTGGATGCTGATCCATAATGGGGGAGGGAGCATGGGAAGAATGGAGAACTTTTATTAAGCAAAGTAGTGGTAGGGGAGGGGAGGGGGCAGGGAGGCAGGAAAGATGGTGGAATGAGATGGACATCATTGCCCTAGGTACATGTATAACTGCACATGTGGTGTGATTCTACATCGTGTATAACTAGAAATGAAAAGTTGTGCTCCATTTGTGTATGATGAATCAGAATGCATTCAGCTGTCATTTATTCTTAATTAGAATTAAAAAATTAAAAACTATATACACTTAACAAATAGAAAAAGTTAAAAAGGGCTGGGGATTTAGGTCAATGGTAAAACACATCTTGATTGAAAAGAAGGAAGGGAGGGAGGGAAAAAAGAGAGAAATAAAGAGAGGGGGAGGAGGGACGAAAGGACAGAAGGAGTGAGGGAAGGAGAAAGAAGAGAAAGAGAGAAAGAAAATTGAGTTGTAGCCTGAGTAGTTGGCAGGGTCAAGATATCTTGATTCTTTGTTGAAGAAATAATTATGAGAGGTTTGAAGGTGTTTAAAAGATGAGAAAATGATTACAGTGAAAATCCAAGGAAGGTGTTGATAAATAGTGCTCAGTAGTCATTTGGAATCTGGGTCAAAGTCAAGCATTAATATGATAAAGTCTTTTTTCTGTCAGGCATGCAGGATATACTATAAAAGCAGACTTTGAGAAAAGTGTATGGAAGAAGAAGGTTTTGGAAGAGCACTTATATTTTCCACATTAAAGCTGAAGGAAGGTTATAGGCAAGGGTCATAAAAAAGGGGATGAAGTTTGTCTTCATCTGTCTGTGGTGCTATAATGAAATACAGCAGACTGAGTACTTTGTAAAAAATGTAAAGAAAAAAAATTTATGTTTTCACAGTTAGAAGTTGGGAAATCCAAAATTAAGACACCAGCAGGTTGGGTGAAGGCCTAATCCTCACAGATGCTGCCATCTATGTATCCTCACATGACAGAAGGAAGAAAAGGGAGAAAGGTACAGTGTGTTGTCACATGGTGGAAGAGGGCAAGACCAAAAAGGGCCTCAGCTACTTCTCTCCTGCCCTTTTATAAGGTACAAATTCATCCCTGTGCATGGAGCCCTTATGACAGTCTCTCCACCAAAGACCCCACTTGTCAATCTCACCACAATAATGATTAAGCTCAACACATGAATTTTGAGGGAACATTCATACCAACCAAAGATAAAATTTGTGCATGTGGTGGGGGATAGTACTGAAGATCTGGGGGTGCTTTACCACTGAACCACACCCCAGCCCTTTTTGTTTTTCATTTTTGAGACAGAATCTCACTAAGTTGCCAAGACTGTCCTCAAACTTGCAATCCTCCTGCCTCAGTCTCCCTAATCACACTAGGATTACAGGGATTTACAAGGGTGTACCACCACACCCAGCCAATTGTTTTTTAACAGTATTTATCATCCAATGGCTGAGTACAGTTTGAGATTCTAGAGAATTTAAAAACAGTTAGAAAACAAAGAAAAATCTGAGAATGAAAGGGGAACATGCTTAAAGGAGATATTGTAGAAATATCTGAAGTAAAGTTAAGAAAGGAAAAAAATTATAATTTATTGAGATATGACCTTGAAGGATGAAGATTTTTTTTGAGAAAATGAAATTTATTTCCTGTAGAATAATCCACAAGAAATGTAAACAAACACACATTTATTCATATTATATCCTTTCAACTATATTGTCCAAATTAGTAAATTCTAGAAATCACTTCCTTTCATCATCCTCATATTATCATCATATATATTTTGTATTAATTTTGGAAATAATACTATATAAATGTTTAGATATCAAATTTAACTCTGCTTTTACAAAAACCAAGGTTTTTATCCAGCAGGAGAATTAACCATGAAAATGTGATGAATTTAATATTTTGATATCAAATTTAACTCTGCTTTTATAAAAACCAAGATTTTTATCTAACAGGACAATTAAGCATGAAAATGTGACAAATTTATATTATACTGGTTTACTTGACGGGGTACATAAAAGTGAAGTTGAATATTTATATTCATTTATTACCATAATCATTGCAACTGATGGCAATTGAAAATATATATTTGCATTTTAACAGGTAGAGCAAGGTAAGCAGATAATATGAGTTGAGAAAATCTGAACTTGTATCTACTGCATTGATTTTTAGAAAAGTGGCATGATCCTCAGGGATTTTGTTGCATGTCAGATTGCGAATGACTTGTTGGAAATGTACAAATTTTTTTATTAAGTGTTGAATACTTTTCAAAGACAGATCAATTTTAATCTAGTGATGACATGAAAGGCCTGAAAATAAAATATGAATAAAGTGAGGTGATGAGAATGTTAACAATTTGAAACTACCCTGTATTCAGAATAATTTTTAAAATGTTGTCTATGAAAAACATTCTTTTTGCATGTGTCCTTTAATATAGTAGTATATTTTCATTTTTTTATTTCCCACTTCTCTTCATAAATCAAGCCTTTGGTTCTGGGTTTAGATTTGCATCTGATGATCCCAAACCACAAAGTGTATTTCAGCATGCTACAGAGTGCAAAGCGCTCTTCCATGTTTTGACTCATGGTCATTATGTATGAATAAACACAAAGTGCAGTGAGTATGCACAGAACTTCTCTCTATGAAGGATGACTAACATAAATCTCACAAAACGCAGCACAGATGGAAAAGAGGACATTTTTAATGATGACATTTGGAGCAGCATACCTTAACCTCCTTGAGAAAAGTAATTCTTCTATATGATTTGTCTTTTATTCCTGTTTTCTGTTTTATATCCAAAGTTGGCGTTACATCATTGGAACACTCAATGTTTACAGTAAACAATTTGCCATTTTCAAGGACTAGACAAAGTGGATCTCAATTTTAGCTTTTAAATATTTTCAGAAATCCTAATTTTCATTTTAACAATGGCACCATGAATTTAATCCTCTGAGAAACACGCATCCACATAAGACTGCCAGAATCAGTACAAAGATTCTGGAGCAATGACATTTCTGAGCCTGCATACTGCTGATTGCATATGTCAGAATCACTGCTAAAATGTACATTCTTTTGCTCTCCCTGGGACCTATTGAGCTAGGATTTCAGCTCTCTACAAAACAAAAATTTCCCTGGGACACTCATGCATTCGTAAGTTTGTGAAATGCTGCCTAGTAATATAATTATCATGGATTGGCATTTTTCACAGTTGCAGAGGTGAAGAGCAATGAATAAAAATAGCAACAAGTTGAAATGTGTTGAAAAATGATTTCTTTACTTGAAATATAGACCATTGTATACTTGACCATCCACACTTAAGTCCAAGAAATTCATGCCCTAGACAGAACTCTAAGATGGCCCCCAAGATGCCCATCCTGTTATACATAGCTAATGTAATCCCTAAAACTATGAATATGATCCATTTTGCTCCCATAATTAGTATGTATGATATAGGAGAACAGACTTTAAGAAACAGAGATTATCCTCGGTGAGACTTACCTAATCAGATGAGCCCTTAAATGAGAATGGGCTCTCCTAGAAGATAGAAAGATAAAGCATTAGAGAGATTTGATAAGACTTCCCATTGCTGGATTTGAAGATAAAAAGAGACTAAGGGTCAAAGTATACATCAGTCCTAAGAAGTAGAGAGAAGCCACTAGCCAGCAGTCAACTAAGAAACAGGAACAGCAGTCCTACAACCACAACCACTGAATTAGGGCAATCACATCAACGGAATGTGGAAGCAGATTTTTTCCAAAAGCTGCCTAATAAGAATGTAGGTAGCCAACAGCCTGATTTGATCTACAAAGCTGCAAGTAGAGAACCCAACCTTGGTGTCTTACATAAAACTGTAGGTGTTATTTTAAGATGTTAAATTTATAGTGTTTTGTTATGCAGAAATAGAAAACTAACACACACCCAATTTACACAAAAATAACTCTGGCCTATGCTAATTGGTATTACATGAAGACAATCACTTCTATGTATGTTTTGATTTCCCAGAATCATGCATATGAATGAGACTGGAAGCTTGTGTTGTCATAAACAATATTTTACATATCAGAGACGGATTCAGAATCTCCAAGATCTGTTATGACCAGGTTAAAAAATTCATTAAGAAATCATTA
>PVHX01021451.1:0-18458 GCA_004024805.1 Geosciurus inauris
TTTTTGGTACTGGGGATTGAACTCAGGGGCACTCGACCACTGAGCCACATCCCCAGCCCTATTTTGTGTTTTATGTAGAGACAGGGTCTCACTGAGTTGCTTAGCACCTCGCCATTGCTGAGGCTGGCTTTGAACTCGCGATTCTCCTGTCTCAGCCTCCCTAAGTGCTGGGATTACAAGCGTGAGCCACCACGCCCGGCTTGTACAGGTTATTTTTGATTGGTGCACAAGTATCCACAACACTGATCAAATCATAAAATGAAGTAGAGTGTTGATACAATTGTTCTAAAAGTCTAAGCAAACTACATTTTATTATTTCTTTCAGAACAAGTCAATCATATTTATTATTGAATATCATTAAAATTAAATATTTCAGCCAAGTGCAGTGGAGCATGCCAGGAACTCAGGAGGCTGAGTCAGGAGGATCACAAGTTCAAGGCCAACCTCAGTAACTTAGTGAGGCCCTAAGCAACTTAGTGAGACCTTGTTTCAAAATAAAAACTAAAAAGGACTGAGGATATAGCCAAGTGGTAAAGCACCCATGGGTTCAATTCCCAATACCAACAACAAATAAATTAAAAGTTTAAAAAAAATTATTCCTGTCTTTAATGGCAGCATTCTCTTAAATGAAGGACAATCTAACAAGTATTCACTGATGGCCTATTGGGAATATAGTAATAGAAATCCAAATAATGTCTGCTTCATAGTAGAGCTCATAGTTTGGGAAAAGAGCTTTGGAGTAGATAATGAGTATTACAAAAAGATACAACACAGGGCTGAGAATTTACCTCTGTGCTAGAATGCTTGCGTGAAGCCCTAAGTTTGAATCCCAGTACAAAACAAAAACCCCCCATATACTCCAGAATGTTATATAAACTTTTTAGAGGAAATTAATAAAAGAATGAACTCAGAGGCTTCATGGAAGGTTTCTTTTTGGTACTGGAGATTGAACTCGGGCACTTGACCACTGAGCCACATCTCCAGCCCTATTTTGTGTTTTATGTAGAGACAGGGTCTCACTGAGTTGCTTAGCGCCTCATCATTGCTGAGGCTGACTTTGAACTCGTGATTCTCCTGTCTCAGCCTCCCTAAGTGCTGGGATTACAGGCTTGTGCCACCATGCCCGGCTTCATGGAAGGTTTCTCTAAGAAAAACAGAGATGAGGGCTGGGGTTGTGGCGCAGTGGAAGCGTGCTTGCCTAGCATGCGTGAGGCACTGGGTTCGATCCTCAGCACCACGTAAAAATAAAATAAAGATATTCTGTCTGCCTACAACTAAAAAACAAATATTAAAAAAAAGAAAAAAGAAAAGCAGAGATGATTTCTTTTTCTTAGATGCATAGTCCAAAATTAATCAGACCAACTGAATTGAGCCAGAAGTAAAAGGAAAATTGAAAATAATACTATGTTCTGAAACAATAGTGATAACAAAGGTAGAATACATACATATATACATATATATTTTTCAGTGCTAGGGATTGAGCCCAGAGCCTTACACATGCTAAATAAGTGTTTTACCTCTGAGTTAAATTCCTAGTTCCAAGATACATATGTTTTTACATACTCTCTTTCAGCAGGTAAAGGGAAAGAAGCATGAGTACAGCATTTGGTAGAAAAAGAAGATCATCATCTTCCTTTCCTTTAAGGATTGTTTACATTCAGAGGAGATCTGATTTATAGACAATAAATATGAGATAAGCCTAACAATAAAAGTAAGAAAATTACAATAAACCACAGCCAGGCACTTCCACTTAATTTGTCAAATAAGATGATTCTTCCACTAGGGAACCAATAAAATGTACTCAAACTCTCAACATACTCAACTGTTTAATACACATACTACACAATGTACAGTGAGGCCAACTTAAAATGCAAATTATAATGAATAAACAAGTTATCTTTCTTTTTGTCTTTTTCTTTTCTTTCATTCTTTTTTTTCTTTAATTAGTACAAGGGGTCGAACTCAGGGACGCTCTACCACTGAACTACATTCTTGCCCTTTTTGTATTTTATTTTGAAACAGGGTGCCACTAAATTTCCGAGGTTGGCCTTGAACTTGTAATCCTCCTGTCTTAGCCTCCCAAGAAGCTGAGATTGCAGGCATGCACCACAGTGCCTGATATAAAATTATCTTTTTTTAATCTCTTATTTTTTTTGTAACCAACTGTACCTCAAATTTTTTTTAGAAAAAATAATAATGTATCTTGTTTCTTCTATTAGTGTTAACTTTTTCCTTATTCTAAGAGGATTTGTCAGCAACTAGCAGTTGCTGACAGGATTCAGGATTTGTCAGCAACTAGCAGTGAGAACTTACAAACATAAATTTTTAGCTCCTGATAGAATCAAATATGCAGAAAGCATGCAAGGCTATACTTTTATTTTGAACCATTTCTTATAATATCCATGTTATAATGGATCATACCTTAGAGATCAAAATATTATTGTGCTGGAAAATCCCTAAATATGTAGGGTAAAAGATGACTGAATGACTTCTCTGTATAGGTTAGAAAATAATCTTTCAGGGAGTATGCTAATATTCTATATTTTGGTGTTTACAGAGATACAAACATATGCAAAAATTCAAATAGTACTTTCAGATTACTACTTAATGTAGGGATGGGGATGTGGCTCAGTGGTTAAACACCTCTGGGTTTAAACTCTGGTTCAACAAAGAAAAAGGTTACTACTTAATGTACTTTACTGTACAAATTTACTACCTCAGTAAAAAAGAAAAAATAAGGATAAATATTTAAAACTTGCTGATGCAACTTAAAAATATTCCTGAATATCTTAATTTAGCAAGCATAAGGTAGAAGCATGAGGGAGTAAATTCCCCAAAATTCAAGCTTGATGGGAGTTTAGATCTAACAACAAAACAGTGGGGCTGAGATATACCTTAGTGGTAAAGTGCTTGCCTAGCACGTGCCAGGCCCTGGGTTTGATCCTTAGCATTACATACATACACACACAAAGTGGTAAATAAGGAGAACTCAAATATCACTGATCCTTAGTGAACAAAGATGACTAGTCTCTACATGTAGAGTTGGGTCCATGGAAAGAAATGCAATGACAGTGCCTTACTATGAAATATCTTACCTTTAAGGGTTCATAAGCAGCAAATGTGGCACTGCTCTCCAAGTACTCTTCATGTTCAGTCACACTCACTATTACCAGAGTATGGCCTAGAGATTTGGCTGCTATATGTGTACTAGAACAATGCATTGGTCCAGGTCTTTGAATACCTTTGAATCAAAAAACATTATTTCAGAAGGGTAATAATTAGTAAGTTCTCCAGTATATTAGGCTATAGAAATATAAGAATTCTAACACATTAAAAATACCATCTTGGGCTGGGGTGTAGCTCAATGGGTTCAATCTCCAGCACCACACACATATACACATACACACAAACAAAAACAAAAACAAAAACAAAAACAAACAGGTACAATGGCATATGCACTTATAGTCCCAGCTATCTTGGGAGGCTGAAGTGGAAGGATCACTTGCATCCAGGAGTTTGAGTTCAGCATAGGCAATATAGCAAGACTCTGTCTCAAAAATAAATAAATAAATAAATAAATAATCTCATACTCACTATTAGGCTCTGATTTTTTACCTTTTTTTTTTTGGGTACTGGGAATTGAACTCAGGTATATTTGGCCACTGAGCCACATCCGCAGCCCTATTTTGTGTTTTATGTGGAGACAGGGTCTCACTGGGTTGCTTAGCACCTCACCGTTGCTGAGCCTGGCATCCCTAAATGCTGGGATTTACAGGCGTGTGCCACTGCGCCCAGCACCTTTTTTTGGGGGGACTGGGGATTAAACTCAGAGCCCCTGCACTTTGCTATGCAAGCACTCTACCACTTAGCAATATTGCCAGTCCAATTATCAGGTTGATATAAAAACCTGTATCTTTCTCTTTTTTTTTGGTACCAAGGATTGAACTCAGGGGTACTTGAACACTGAGCCACATCTCCAGCCCTATTTTGTGTTTTATGTAGAAATAGGGTCTCACTGAGTTGCTTAGCACCTCACCGTTGCTGACGCTGGCTTTGAACTTGCGATTCTCCTGTCTCAGCCTCCCAAAGTGCTAGGATTACAGGCATGTGCCATTATGCCAGGCTTGTATCTTCTATTAACAGACATATATTATGTAAGATATAATTCAACCTACTGTGAGGATAGAAATGTGAGCAAAGATCCTTACCTCCTGAGACTTTAAGGCATTATAGTTTAGAAGGGGAGCATAAGCATATACCTAAATTACTTAAAGTATTCCCAGAAAGTGTTAAGTATGATAGAGGTTTAGAAGACAGGAAGATAATTTCTAATAAAAAAATTTAAATAAAGAATTTCAAGTTGAGAAATAGCTTGAACAAAGAAATATAAATGAGACACAAATGAGTATGAGGAAGATATAAGAGAAAATTTAACCAAAGTAGTTGATTTAGCTAGAACCATTTCTACTGTCATGAAAAAGCAGACTGGGTTATATTGTAAAGGGCTAGGAAGACTAAACTAAACGGGTCTCTGCTCTATTCTATTGACAAAGATAATCCTCTAAATTTTTTTGAACAGAAAAAGTAATATTGAAGTTGAGCTGAATGAAGATTGATCTGGTAGCCATGATTATCCAGGCAAGAACAGTTGAGGGGTATTGGTGTACCTGACATAAGAGATAATGAGAGCCTGAAGGGTAGAGGATGTACTGAGAGCAGAGAAGAGAGATGTGATTAGTACTACATGCCAATAAGCAAAACAGAAGTCCAAGGTGATGCCACTCTTAGAGAATTAAAAGAGTTAATTCATGAAAGTATTCAGAACAGAGCCTGGGAAACAGTAGATGCTAAGTAATGTTAGATGTTACTGCTATCATATTGATAAAAAAACAACAGGGATGAGGATCAACTACAATGTTCAATAGCAAGAAAGGATGCTGACCTTTATAATTAGACTGTTCTTATTTTCCTTTTTATTAGAAAGATATGTTTTTCTTTTTTGAATAAAAAATATAGACATTAAATGGCACTATACTTCTCTTAGAAATAAATATGGTATACATATATTAAAGAAATAAGAGCATGACACTGGAAAGAGAAGACCGTATTAGAAGCTGAAAACTGGAGCCGGGTGCAGTGGCACACGCATGTAATCCCAGCACTTAGGGAGGCTGAGACAGGGGAATCACAAGTTCAAAGCCAGCCTCAGCGATGGCAAGGTGCTAAGCAACTCAGTGAGACCCTGTCTTAAATAAAACTCAGGGGTGGTCGAGTACCCCTGAGTTCAATCCCTGGTACCAAAAATAAAAAAATAAAAAAGCTGAAAACTGATATTGTCCAGCCACTACATTATCCAATTTCTGGATATAGATATTTCTAAATCTATAAGTAGATTACTTCAAGGTAATTGATAGAACAAGTAAAGTATTATAAAGAAAGGAATTATAAACCAGGTGAGATGGTGCACACCTGTAATCCCAGCAGCTCAGAAGGCTGAGGCAGGAAGATTGTTAGTTTAAAGCCAACCTCAGCAATTTAGTGAGGCCCTAAGCAACTTAGAGAGATCCTGCCTGTAAATAAAATATAAAAAGGATTAGGGATGTGGCTCACTGGTTAAGCACCCACAGTACCAAAAAAAATGGGGGGGGGGCGAATTATATGAATTTAGACTCTAGTAGTTTATAAATTGATGACTGATACTTCAATTTAAGGACAGAGGAAAGAGAAATTAAATAGTGCTACTCTTACCTTCTTTGAGAAGGGTAAAGACTCCTTGCTTATCCATATTCAGATCCAAGGATAAATGAGAGCAGTCTGTGAATGCCATGATCTCTTTGGTCTCCTTATTTACATGATACATTGCGATGGGGATTTCTATAATCTGGCCAATCTCCACATCGGCATGAAATGGTAACAGTTCCATTTTGTTCAGTTTTAGGACGTATATCTGGAGGAAAAACAATTTACCTTTTAGGAAATTGTTAGAAAAAAGGAAATCATTCCTTAAATATTTAAATGTACATGCAAACTGGGAATGATGCTGCACGCAACTGTAATACCAGCAACTTGGGAGGCTGAGATAGGAGGATCACAAGGCTGAGACCAGCCTCAGCAACTTAACAAGACCCTAAGCAATTTAGTGAGAACCTATTTCAAAAGGGCTGAGGATGTTGCTCAATGGTTACATATCCCTGAGTTAAATCTCAGGCACTGAAAATTTAAAAATAAATAAATACACACATATGAACATGTGGTGTGTGTGTGTGTATGTGTGTACATATATATATATATTTTTTTTTTTTTTCCTTATGGTGCTGGGGATTGAGCCCAGGGCCTTATGCATGCCTGGCAGACACTATCCCACTGAGCCACATCCCCAGCCCCCAGTATAACAACTTAGTATATAGCATTTACATTTTATTATATATAAAAAATCTAGAGATGATTTAAAGTACACAGGAGGATGCACATATATATATATGCACATTATATGCAAATACAATGTCATTTTAATACAAAAGACTTGAGCATCCTCAGATTTTGGTGTCTGAGGGGTCCAAAAACCAATCCCCTGTAGACACTGAGGAATGACTGCATACTATTTTACATATACACATAAACGCACACACTATGTGCTAAACATATCTCTCTTCATCTCTAAATCAATGAATGTCTTCAAAACATTTAAAATTCTACAGCAGGGGTCTGGCAAACTTGGCCAGTATAAGACCTGCTTTTGTATAGTAAGCTAAAAAACAGTTTTAAAAACTTGTAAAATAAATAACAATGCAGTCAGGCGCAGTGGCGCACGCCTGTAATTCCAGCAGCTTGGGAGGCTGAGGCAGGAGAATCATGAGTTCAAAGCCAGCCCTAAGCAATTTAGTGAGGCCCTGTCTCTAAGTAAAATATAAAAAAGGGCTGGGGACGTGGCTCAGTGGTTAAGTGCTCATGGGTTCAAGCCCCAATACCAAAAACAACAACAACAAGGAAGAATATGAGATAGAGAGTGTATATAGGCTTCAAAGACTAAGGTATCCAGCGCTTTTACAGAAAAAGTTTGCTAACTTCTGGCTTAAAGCACTGTCTCTTCCTTTCTTTCTTTGGAGAGGGGTGGTGGTACTAGGGCCTCACCCATTCTAAGTATGCACACTACCACTGAGCTGTACCCCAGCCTCATCCTCTTTCTTAATATTATTTATTTATTTATTGGTACCAGGTATTGAACCCAGGAGCTCTTTACTACTGGGCCACATCCCAATCCTTTTTTTTTTTTTGGTACTGAGGATTGAAGTCAGGGGCACTCAACCACTGAAGTTGAACTTCAGATCTCTATTTCCAATTACAAACATCTACCTGGATGCTCCATAGGTGAATTACACTAAATTTATTCACAACTGAATTTATCGCCCCCCCCAATTTTTTTCTTTTCATTTCTTTATTTCCCCCCAGGGTTGGAGATGGAACACATCTAAGGTACACCTCTAGCTTTTTTCTTTTCTTGTGTTTTCTTTCTTTTCTCTTCCTTTCTTCCCTTACTCCCTCCCTCTTTTCTTTCTTCCTCTCTCTCTCTCTCTCTCTTTCTTTGGATTGAACCCAGGGGTACTTAACCACTGAGCCATATCCCCAGTCTTTTTTATATTTTATTTAGAGACAGGGTCTTGCTGAATTGCTTAGGGCCTTGCTAAATTGCTGAGGCTGGCTTTGAGCTTGAGAACCTTCTGCCTCAGCCTCTGTGATTAGAAACATGCAACACCATGCTGGGCTTTTCTTGTATTTTCTATCTACCCTGCTGTTCAAACTAGAAATCTCCACATCATCTCTGGCTTCAAATCCTTCACTTCTTTCACCCAACTGGGCATCAAATCTGATTTAAGTATACCTGTTAACAAAACAAAACAAAAATCTCTCAATTTGTCCATTTCTTTCTACTTTTAGCACCATTTCACTAGTTTAGACTTCACTGGAGAGGCTTTTTGTTGGTTTTCTTTTTGTTTTTTTGCACTTCTGGGAATTAAACCCAGTATAAGGCAAGCACTTTACCACTGAGCAACACACCCAGCTCTTAACTAAATTCTTTGTATTTATTTGTTCCCTTCAGTTCATTACAGTCTTCTAGTATGTAGTACCAGCTGCAATCTTTTGCTTTTTTAAGAACATAATAATATCACTATTCTTGTCTGATTATAAAAATAATTAGATATCTTTCTAAACACACGACTTACCATATTATTATTCTTTCTTCTTCTTCTTTTTTTTTCTTTTGGTACTGGAGATTGAACTCAGGGGCACTCGACCACTGAGCCACATCCCCAGCCCTATTTTGTGTTTTACATAGAGACAGGGTCTCACTGAGTGGCTTAGTGCCTCGCCGTTTCTGAGGCTGGCTTTGAACTTGCGATTCTCCTGTCTCAGTCTCCCTAAGTGCTGGGATTACAGGCTTGCGCCGCCGTGTCCGGCTTGACTTACCATATTATAACCTATTTAAAAATCTGTGTTTGTTCCCTGTTGTCCATAGCAGGGGTTAGAAAATGCTTTCTGTAAGCTGGGCTGGAAGTGTGGCTCAGTGGTCGAGTACCCCTGAGTTCAATCCCCGGTACCCACCCCCCAAAAAAAGAAAAGAAAATACTTTCTGAAAAGGTCATATAGAAAATATTTTACTCTTTTACAGGCTGTCAGGTCTCTACAGCAACTACCCAACTTTGAAGTTGTGGCTTGAAAGCATCCACAGACAATATATGAATGAATGGAAGTGCTCATGAAATTTCATTTATCAAAAAAGGCAGCTGTCTAGGTTTGGCCCGTAGGCCTTGGTTTGGCTCCATCTTCCAAAGTCTTATTCAAGTTCCCACCTCTTTCATGGTACCCTCTAATTAGTCTACAAGGATTTTCCTTTAATAGTACTTTTACTGTACTATCATATACTGTCAATTATAAACTGTCAAATATAACTACTTTGGGGCTGGGATTATGGCACAGTGGTAACGTGCTCACCTAGCACGTGGAAGGCACTGGGTTCAATCCTCAGCACCACATAAAAATAAAATAAAGATATTCTGTCTACCTACAACTAAAAAATAAATATTAAAAAATATAACTACTTTAATATACTTCACCTACCACTTAAATGTTATTTAATTTTTCATGTGACTATATCTTGCTACCTAGAGTTTAACATTTTTTTTTTCTTGTGGTGCTGGCTATTGGACCCAGGGCCTCATGCACATAGGCAAGTACTCAACTATAAGCTACATCTCCAGCTTTTAGATGTTAGCTTCTTTAAGATAGAGATGATATGCTATGTATTTTTGAATATTCTGTGATACCTAGAATGGTGTCAAGTACCTAAGGGACACTCAGTAAATAATTACTGAGTGATGGCAAAATGCTAGGTCCTGCAGGGAAAAGCAACATACATTTAAAATGGGAGAAAAGAGAAAAATGGTAATAAAATATAGTAAGAAATATGGAGCGAGGGATGCAGCTCATTGATAGAGCACTTGCCTAGCACGTGTAAGGCACTGGGTTCCATGTTCAGCACCATATAAAAATACATAAATAAAACAAAGGTATTGTTTCCATCTACAACTAAGAAAAAATAGTTTTCAGTCATTTAGAAACAGATTAACAAACCAAAATATGAGATTAGAAAAAAGCTACTTCATAAAGGCCAGTTAATGATTATATTTATGGTAATTATAACAAAAATAGCTAACATTAAACACTGAATATATGCCAAGCACTGGGATAAACATTCTCATTTAATTCTCACAGGTATTGTCCAATTACTGAGCTAACTATTTACATTATCTTCACTTTAGAGAAAATAAACACAAATGTTAAATAAGGGGCTATTAAGTGATGCAAGATTCAACCCAGGTTCAGAAATATTTAATAAATATGTACTTACAGTCTGAATTTGAACAACAGTTTTAAATAGCAAAGTTGAACTAGAAATATTTTCAAATGTTACTGTACTGAAATTTAGAGGTGTCTCAGATGCAACCAGAAGGGTTTTTTATAGAGTCATTTACCTTAATTTCCCCATATCGAAAGGGATTTTGTACGTCTCGGGCCAACACAGTACTGTTCCCTCTGACCTGACCTGCTGTCACCACCCCTTTGGTGGTTACCATGGCCACTGTTTCATTAGAAGAGGTCCAGGTGAAGTTGCCACTACCACCCTCTACCTGTGAAAAAGCACAACCTTACATTTACTTGTTGTAGAAGGAAAAAAAGAATTTAAGTGAAAATGTAAAACTTGATTGATAATAATAATAGGAAATAATAAAACTAGTAACTATCTCTGTACACATTAAGAAACTGTCCTACCATATAGTTAAGTAGCTAAATGGGCAAGAATAACACTAAAGGGAGGTTCAGAAATGGTAGTGTCATGAAATGCTAAAAAAGGACACAAGAGGGCTTGGGGTTGTGGCTCAGTGGTAGAGTGTTTGCCTAGCATGCGTGAGGCACTGGATTTGATTCTCAGCACCACATATAAATAAATTAAATAAATGTCCATCAACAACTAAAAATAAAAAATAAAAAGGACACAAGGACTCATAAACAGATGAACAATGGAGTTTTACTCAGCCATAAAGAAGAATTGAAATTATGGTATTTGCTGGTAAATGGATGGAAATGGAGACCATCATGCTAAGTAAAACAAGTCAGACTCAGAAAATCAAGGGTCAAATGTTTTTTCTGTTCTTTTTCTTAAATATATTTTTTTAGTTGTAGATGGACACAATATCTTTATTTATTTTTATGTGGTGCTAAGGATCGAACCCAGTGCCTCATGCATGTGAGCAAGTGCTCTACCACTGAGCCACTATCCCAGCTCAAATGTTTTTTCTTTTTCTTTTTTTAAAAATATTTATCTTTTGATAGGAGGGTGGTACACAAGTGCTAGAAAAATTATACAAAACTGTGTAACTCCACCCTGACTCTTTCTCTAGTTCAACCTCTAGCTATTGTCCCTTTATAAATATTAATACCCCATACCAAGGGGTTGATGTCTCTCCCTCTGGAGATAATCCACATTCTCCCTTGAACATGCATCTACTATCTAAATAAATTTGTCTCTGACTGAGAAAAAAATATTTATCTTTTAATTGTAGGTGGACAGAATATCTTTATTTTATTTTATTTTTTTAAATATTTTTTAGTCGTTGATGGACACAATGTCTTTATTTTATTGCTTTGAATGTGGTGCTGAGGATCGAAACCAGAGCCTCACGCATGCGAGGCAAGCGCTCTACCGCTGAGCTACAATCCCAGCCCCAGAATATCTTTATTTATTTTATGTGGTGCTGAGGATCGAACCCAGTGCCTCACACATGCTAGGCAAGCACACTACACTGAGCCATAACCTCAGTCCCAAATGTTTTTTTTTTAATTTTTTTTTTTTAGTTGTTGAACCTTTATTTTTATTTATTTATTTATTTGTATGTGGTGCTGAGAATTGAACCCAGTGCCTCATGCATGCTAGGCAAGTGCTCTACCACTGAGCCACAACCCCAGCCCCCCAAATGTTTTTTTCTTATATGTGGAAGTTAGATCAAAATTAAGGAAAAGAAAAAAGAAAAAGTAGGTGGGGAGAGTCTCATGAAAATAGAACAAAGACCAGTATATTAGAGGAAGGGAACTAAAAGGGACAGAGGAGGGCTGGAAAAAGGGAAGAACAGTGAAATTAATCTGATCAAACTTTCCTATGTGCATGTGAATTTCACCTTTATGTATATCCACAATGCACTATTTGAAAAAAAAAAAACCATAAATAAATAGAAAATCAGGCCTGGCACGGTGGCACATACCTGTGATCCCAGGACTTTGGGAGGCTGAGACAGGAGAATCACAAATTCAAAGCCAGCCTCAGCAATGGTGAGGCACTGAGCAACTCAGTGAGACCCTGTCTCTACATAAAACACAAAATAGGGCTGGGGATGTGGCTCAATGGTCGAGGGACCCTGAGTTCAATCCATGGTACCAAAAAAAAGAAAAGAAAATCCGTAGGATAAAGGAAAGAGAGCTGGGAGTCATAGCACACTGCTGTAATCCCAGTGGCTCAGGAGGCTGAGACAGGAAGATTGCAAATTCAAAGCCAGCCTCAGCAACTTAGCAAAGCCCTTAGCAACTTAGTGAGACTGTGTTTCAAAATAAAAAGTAAAAAAGGAGCCAGGTGTGGTGGTGCACACCTGTAATCCCAGCACTTTGAGAGGCTGAGGCAGGAGGATTGCAAGTTCAAGGTCAACCTCACCAATTTAAAGATGCCCTAACCAACTTAGTGAGACCCTGCCTTAAAATAAAAAAAAAATAAAAAGGACTGGAGATGTAGCTCAGTGGTAAACACCTCCGGGTTCAATCCCTAGTACCAAAAAAAAAAAAAAAAAAAGGAAAGAGAATATGGGGAGAGACAGAGGGAAAGAGGAAGTACTGAGGGGCCTAGGGTGTAGCTCAGTGGTAGAGCACTTGCCCAGCACATGTGAGGCACTGGTTCGAGCCTCAGCACCACAGAAAAATAAATAAATAAAATAAAGGTATCATGTCCATCTACTAAAATAAAAATATATAAAAAGAGGAAGTACTGAAGACTGAATTGGAGCAAATTAAATTGCATGATTACACAATTATGTCAAAATGAACACCAATATGTATATCTATAATGAAAAAATAAATTAAAAAAAGAGCACAAGGGAAGTTGACAAAACTTTATAAAACTCGCAAAGAAAGGATATATGGAAGATAGTCAAAAAGCACATCAAGTCTTGTTATAGATGATAGTATCCAGGAGCATGATTTGGTGGTTGGTGGTCACCAAAGACTGAATAATAGTATTAAGATTGTGGGGCCAGGTGTGGTGGTGCATGCCTATAATGACAGTAGTTTGGGAGGCTGAGGCAGGAGGATTACAAAATCAAAGGCAGCCTCAGCAACTTAGCGAGGCCCTAAGCAACTCAGCAAGACTCTATCTCTAATAAAATACAAAAAAGAGCTGGCGATGTGGCTCAGTGGCTAAATGAGTCCCTGCGTTCAATCCCCAGTACCAAAAAAAAAAAAAAATTGCAGGAAAATGAAATATAACATTAACCAAATTTCAATGAGTTAATCTATCAGAGAAGCTGATTTATCTTTTTGATTTCTTATGTTACATCATACCATACCTGTACTTTATAACGATATAACATGCCCAGAGGATGATGAGGAAACGCCAGAAAGTTAGGTGTAAGCTTGATGGGAAAATAAATCTTCACTTCTTGCTGGTGTTTTATTATACATTTTATAGGGTGAATATTGTTATTCTATAGGAACAAAAAAAAGGAGCAAAATAGATTTTATGAATTGTTCTCATGATACATTCATATATACTGAAAACAGCACAATGCTGTGATAATAAATTATTTGTCTTTTATTTAAAAGAAACAAATATTCATTAATGAAGCACAGCTACTATAGCTCACTAATAATGGGAGGGATTTTGCTAGACCTAGAGTAAATATTATAATTAGGAAACATAGGGGCTGCAATTGTAGCTCAGTAGTAGAGTGCTTGCCTCACATGAGTGCAGCACTGGGTTCAATCTTCAGCACCACATAAAAATAAATAAATAAAGATATTGTGTCCATCTACAACTAAAAAAAATTTAAAAAAATAATTAGGAAACAGTTTAAAATTTCCTAAAATAAAAAGATTAACAAACATAGAAAGGGAATTGTAGTTCAGAATGAAAGATCCTTGGACATCTATCAATTAATTTCATAAGCTGCAAAGGCAAAAGAACTTTACAAACTAGTTAGAAGAAAAGAGCACATTTAAAAGTGCTGGACTTAGGGAGGCTGAGACAGGAGAATCGCGAGTTCAAAGCCAGCCTCAGCAACAGCGAGGCACTAAGCAACTCAGTGAGACCCTGTCTCTACATAAAACACAAAATAGGGCTGGGGATGTGGCTCAGTGGTCGAGTGCCCCTGAGTTCACTCTCCAGTACCAAAAATAAAAATAAAAATAAAAGTGCTGGGGTAACTCTGCATCCTGCACAGGCAGAAAGATGAGAAGTTGTGCTCCATTCGTGTATAATGTGTCAAAATGCATTCTGTTGTCATGTGTAACTAATTAGAACAAATAAAAAAAAGTGCTGGGGTATGGCATTCCCTTTATTTATTTATTTTTTTAAGCATCTCTCTCCCTTTATTATAAGAGCATAATGGAATACCACACATGGTCTCAAGCTTTGAAGCCATTCACTGTTCATTTGAGCACTCATAACAGACTATTCAACCACTTAATATGGGAGACATGGAAGGTACATCTGTGGGATAAGTTCACTATGCTCCTGGTTTAAAAGAGGCATATTGCCTGTACTAAGCCTGTAATGGTAATTCAATAAATGGAGAAGATTTCAGTCAATCATTTTAATGTTCCAGTTCTGCAGTATGTCTGAACAGTATCATGTCAAGTGCTTTGGAATTTAAGTTTTATGTCTCTATAACTCATGCAGTATTTCTTAGTAATACGTTACATTTTAGATAATAAATCATTTTCCTTTTGCAGTGGGAAGAAATGCTGTAGTTGGTAGAAGGAAGAGGCTTTCCCCAAGGCCAGAGTTCAGCTAAGAACCAGAGCTTTTACTGCAATGTAGCCAGGTGCCTGGCTAGGCACACTGTTTGAAAATATAAACCCAAGGTTTTGCAGAATGAATGGTCTTATCTACAATGGAGAAGGCAAGGCTGAGACAAAATCCCTCCTCTGTTGTCATATTTCCTTGCATAACCAAGCACATTTTATTCATTCTCTTCCCATTGTTTTGGACTTAGTGGGAAAAATATTAATAAATGTTGCAATTGCATTTTCTTAGAAAGAACCTTGTCTTCATTTTCCACTTTGAATACATTCCAGATTTTCTTCTGCCCAGGCTAGATTTTCCACTTTAATTTTTCTACACCTCTTCTGAATATTTTCATAAGTTTGATGCATGTCCTCATGTCTCCAATACCTCTAGTTTTATTTCATTTGGCACATCTTCAACACTGGATTCCACTTAGGAATGAATATTCTGTCATCTCCACATTTATTCTGCTTCCATGCAGGGTAACGATGAAGGCTGATAAGTAAAAATCATATATATCCTAAGTGCGTCGCCAGGCCATAGCATTTGCCCAGGACCACAGCTGCTCGCCTGTGCAGGACCTGCTCCTGGCTCTGGCGCCCACACACCGCCCAGGACCTCGGGTTACCCACCCATGTAGGATGCCTGGCTACTGCTCCTGTGTGGACCTCCATCTACCAGCATGGAACTCCCTCATTCGCCTACACCTGGGGACACTGGACAGGATCTGGGGACAACCTTCTTCCTTACAGCACGCCACAGAGCTACATCTTCTACCAAGTTGCCCGATACCACTGCCAGGACCGGTCATATACCCTATCTCTGAAAGCAGCCACCTTCATTGTGGGACTCCTTTGTCGCCATCTCAGACCTGAGCCTGGCATTCCCTTTAAATTTAAAAATAAGTATGGGGGGGCTGGGATTATGGCGCAGTGGTAGCGTGCTCACCTAGCACGCATAAGGCACTGGGTTCGATCCTCAGCACCACATAAAAATAAAATAAAGATATTAAAAAAAAAAAGTTAACTGTATTTAAAAATAAAAATAAGCATAGGGCTTAGGGGGAAATCTATGTAGGTAAAATGTAGTCCTCACACAGTTACAATGATATTTTCTTTAAGAAGGCAAAATTAATCAATCAATTTATGTACCTATCAATCAACTTTTTACCAACCTTTTGAGAAGCCCTAAAATATTTTATCAACAGTTTCAAATCTGTAATGATGATCTTGATATTCTCCACACTCTCATAAGGTAGCTGAATCATAAACTGAAATAAGTCTTCCAGTTGAAAAGAACATTTTAGCCCACTGAGAATAATTTAGATTTCTGACCTCCAAAACTGTAAGGTAATAAATTTGTATTGGCTTAAATTGGAGGAAAAAAAAAAAAGCTAGGGTGCAATGGCTTATGCTTGTAATCCCAGCAGCTCTGGAGGCAGGACCAAGAACATCACAAGTTCAAAGGCAGCCTCACCAATTTAGCAAGGCCCTAAGCAATTTAGCAATACCCTCTCTCTAAATAAAAAATAGAAAGGGATGGGATGTGGGTCAATGGTTAAGTGCCTCTGGGTTTAATGCCCAGTACAAAAAAAAAGAAAGAAAGAAAGAAAAATATTTACTGCAGGAGACAGGTATAAATTTTCAATTGTGTGCTTGGCACACAAGAAAATGTAGACATGAATAAGAGATAAAAATGGAGATAAGACAATGAACCAGGATAAAGAGGATGCAGCTGAGAACAGGATGAAACTTATAGTGAACTAGATGAAATAAGGAAAAAGGTTAAAAAAATCTGAAGTTTTAAAATGCAATAAAGGGGAGCTTTGATTGTGGCTCAGTGGTAGAGCGCTTGCCTAGCATGTGTGAGGCACTGGGTTCGATCCTCAGCATTGCATACAAATAAAATAAATAAAGGTCCATCAACAACTAAAAAAAATTTTTTTAAAAATTTAATAAAGGGCTGGGAGTACAACTCAGTGCAGAGCAAGCCCCATGCAAGGCCCTGAGTTCAAACCCCAGCACCAAACAAAACCCAAAAGACAAACCAAAAAAACAAAACAAAACCCAAAATGCAATAAAACAGTGAAAAACAGAATTATGTGGAAAGTTGCTGAATGCTTAATGTGGAAAAAAATTTAGAAAACTCTTTCAGAATGTTTGGAAAAGCATACAGGTTAAAATAGACAATAGAGAACCAAAGATTCAAAATCTAGATAATTAGTTTTTAAAAAATTTTTTTGTAGTTACAGATGGACAGAATGCCTTTATTTTATTTGTTTATTTTTATGCAGTGCTCAGGATCAAGCCCAGTGCCTCACAGGTGCTAGGCAAGCGCTCTGTCATTGAGCTACAGCCCCAGCGGTTGTTCTTAGTGTGTTTAGGTATCACTGACTTTCTGTGCGCGTGCGCGTGCGCGTGCATGTATTTTACTGGGGATTGAAGCCAGGGGTGCTAAGCTACATCACTAAGCTACATCACCTGCCCTTTTTGTTTTTATTTTGAGACAGGATCTTGCTAAGTTGTTCAGGCTGGCCTAAAACTTGTGATCCTTTCAAGTTGCTGGGATTATAGGCTTGTCATCATGCCCATCTAGGTATCACTAACTTCTAAGTACCACTTTCCACAATTTATTTTTCAGTGTTGGGGACTGAACCCAGGGCCTTGCACATGCTAAGCAGCTCTACCACTGAGCTATATCCCCAGTCACAAGTTTTGATATGTGAAAATTTTCAATGGCGCTTCATTATGGTTTACTCTTTAACATGTGAATTATCTAGGTATACATGTTTAAAGTTTCTAATTTTGTATGTGGGGAATGTTGGTATTTACCTGTAATCCTAGATACTTGGGAGGCGGAGGCAGGAGGATCTCAAGTTTGAGGCCAGCTTCAGCAATTTAGTGAGGCCCTAAACAATTTAGTGAAACTCTGTCTCAAAATAAAAACTAAAAAGGGGGCTGGGGCTGTAGCTCAGTGGTAGAGTGCTTGCCTAGCATGCGTGAGGCCCTGGGTTCGATCCTCAGCACCACATATAAAAAAAATAAATGAATAAAATAAAGATTCATCAACAACTAAAAAAAATTAAAAAAACAAAACAAAACTAAAAAGGGCTGGGGATGCGGTTCAGTGGTTAAGCTACCCTGGGTTCAATCCCTGGTACCAAAAAATAAGTTAATGAAACTAAACTTGATCCAACAATTGCATTCTTGGCATTTATTCCAGAGAAATGAAAACTGGCATTCACACTGAAATATGTATAAGAATGTTCAGAACATCTTTAGTTTTAATAATCAAACCCTAGAAACAAGCCAAATGTTCTTCAACAAGTGAATATTAAACTCTAGTATATCCACATAGTATCAATTATTAAAACATGAAATAATAATAGATACAATTTGCATGGATCTTAAGTGCATTATGCTTATTTTAAAAAAGCTAATCTGGGCTGGGATTTTAGCTCAGTGATAGAGCACTTGCCTAGCATGTGTGAGGCACTGCATTCGATTCTCAGCACTGCATAAAAATAAATAAATAAAAAATAAAGGAGTTGGGCGCGGTGGGTCAAGCCTGTAATCCCAGCACTTAGGGAGGCATCGTGAGTTCAAAGCCAGCCTCAGCAATGGCGAGGCGCTAAGCAAGCAACTCAGTGAGACCCTGTCTCTACATAAAACACAAAATAGGGCTGGGGATGTGACTCAGTGGTCGAGTGCCCCTGAGTTCAATCCCCAGTACCAAAAAATAAAATAAAATTTTTAAAAAAGGTATTGGTCCACCTACAACTAAAAAATATAAAAATGAAAAAAAACCAATCTTAGTAGCTCAGTGGTAGGGTGCTTGCATAGCATGTGCAAGGCCC
>PVHX01021451.1:18558-29849 GCA_004024805.1 Geosciurus inauris
AAATAAATAAATAAATAAATAAATAAATAAATCCTAATCTGAAAAGGTAATGTGGTAAAACTTCATTTACATGCCATCCTCAACACAACAAAACTATACAGATGAATAACAGATTCCAGGGGATGGGGAAGGGGCTGGAGTGGGCTATCAGAAGTTAGTACAAGGGATTTCCTGCATAGCAATGGAACAGTTCTATATCATGATGATAGGGGCAGCTGTATGAATCTTTACCTGGAGCCAAATTGCATAGAACCATGCATACACCACAAAAATGAGTGTATATAAAAGCTAACATCTGAAGTCTCATTAACAATATTGTACCAATGTTAATTTTCTGGATTTTACTTTGTACTATAGTTATTTTTAAGATGTCATTGGAAGAACTAAGTAGAGTTCAAGGGACACTCTAGATTATAAAAATACATATTTTAAACAATTTTATTGGCATATAATTCATATGCCAATAAAATCCACCCATTTAAAGGGCATTATTTAATGGCTTTAGCATATTCAGTTTTCCATCATCACAATCAATTTTAGAACATTTTAGATCCTTTGGGGGACATTTTAGATCCAACTGTAACAACTAATCATCTTGAACATCTTTTCATGTGCTTATTGAATATTTGTACATCTTCTTATCCTAAGTGCTATTTTTACAACTTCCTATGAATGCACAATAACTTCAAAATAAAAAGTTTAAAAAGTTATTAATGATAACTCTCTAAAGGGTTTAGTGCTCCAGTATATTTAATAAAGACTTCTTCAGGGCTAAGGATATAGCTCAGTGGTAAAGCACTTGCTTAGCATGTGTAAGGCCCTGGTACCTTGATCCCTAGCATCACTAGGAAAATAATAAAATAAAAAAAGACTCCTTCAAAATTTCAGATAAATACATAATCCACAAACACAGAAAAATTATTTTCCAACTCTCTTAACTAGGTACAAGGAAACTCAAGATCTTTCTAAGAATATCTTTTAGTTAAGAACATAGTGACTATTGGGGATGGGGATATAGCTCAGCAGGTACATTGTTTGCCTCATATGTACAAGGCCCTGGGTTCAATTCCCAGTAACCCCCAAAAAAGAATACAGTCACTATCTAGATATGATAGTTCTGGGTTTGATGGTATGTGCCTACAATCCCAACTACACTGGAGGATGAAATGGGAGGATGACTTGAGCTCATGAGTTCAAGACCAGCCTGGGTAACATAGTGAGACAACATTTAAAACAAAAACAAACAAACAAAACAAAAATGTCAATTAAAATCTTTAGGCCAAATTTGAATTTGATGAACAATAGGGCCAAGGCAAAAATATCAAAACATAATTTAAAAATTTTTTTTAGTTGTAGATGTACACAATACCTTAGTTTTTAAATTTTTATTTATTTTTATGTGGTGCTGAGGATCGAACCCTGTGCCCTATACATGCCAGGCAAGCACTCTACCACTGAGCCAGAACCCCAGCCCCTCAAAACATAATTGTTTTTAGACAAAAGTGAGCTCAGATTTTGTTTCAGATCCCTCAGTTTAATTTTGATTTTCTTTTAAAAAAATTTTTAACTGACAACTGGCATGCAAAAACATAATTGTACAAATTAATGGTGTATCTTATATTTTTTGTTTTTCATTTTTTAAAATTTATTTATTTAAACTGGGGTTTAAACCCAGGGATGCTGTATCACTGAGTTACATCTCCAGACCTTTTCATTTTTATTTTGAGACAAGGTCTCACTAAATTGCTGAAGCTCGCTGACAACTTGGAATCCTCTTGCCTCAGCCTCCTAAATTCATGGAATTACAGATGCGTGCCACTATGCCTAGTGCATGTAATGTTTTTGTGGCTTTTTTTTTTTTGTACCAGGATTGAACCCAGGGGCGCTCAACCACTGAGCCACAACCCCAGCCCTTTTTAGTTTTTATTTTGAGATAAATAAAAAGTTGCTGGGATTATAGGCATGCACTACCATGCCCAGCCCACATAATATTTTGATATATGTATGTATTACATAATGTTTAAATCAGGCTAAATATATTCATCTCCTCAAATATTTGTCATTTCTTTATGGTTAAAACTCTCAAAATTCTTTCTTCTTGTTTTTTTAAAATATATGATCATCATTATCTATAGTCACCCTACTATGGAATAGCATGCCAGAATTTCTTACTCCTAACTATAACTTAGTACCTATCATCAATTCTTCTCTACCCCTCCTCCTAACTCTCTCCAGCTGCTGGGAACCACTATTCCAATCGCAGAACGAGCTCAGATTTTAAAACAATACTATTTTATAGACGAGGAGTACTCTATTTTACAGAGTAGCTCAGTGGTAGAGCAAGTGCCTAGCCATCATGAGGCACAGGAAATCATCATCATCCATTTTAAAAGTAGGACTTGACCGGGCGCGGTGGCTCACGCTTGTAATCCCAGCACTTACGGAGGCTGACAGGAGAACTGCCTCAGCAACAGCGAGGTGCTAAGCAAGTCAGTGAGACCCTGTCTGTACATAAAACACAAAATAGGGCTGGGGGTGTGGCTCAGGGGTGAAGTACCCCTGAGTTCAATCCCTGGTACCAAAAAAAAAAGTAGGACTTGTAGGATTTAAAAACAATTCTAGAAATTGGTTACAATCCTAGAAATAATTTCTCCTGCCAGAAATACCATAACTGGCCAGGCATGGTGGTGTGAGCCTATAATCCCAGCAATTAGGGAAGCTAAAGCAGGAGGATTGCAAATTCAAAGCCAGCCTCAGCAATTTAGAGAGGCCCTAAGCAATTTAGGGAGAGCCTGTCTTAAAATAAAAAAGAAAAGAATTGTAGCAGATTAAAAAGAATCCAAATGGTGCAATTACTTTTTAGTTATTCCAGATGATTACTGCCATAACTTCATATTTTTTAGAAGATCAGAAATCTTAAGTTTTATTTGAAATTTCCCAATTAAAAAAGTTACAATTCCCAGCACCACACACAGGCACGACCGCGCATACACACACAGAGAAACAGAAATAAACACATACACAGATATACACAAAAATAAAAGAATGAAGCTTAACTTGCCAAAACAAAAAGACTACAAACCAAGACAGTCTGCAGGCCACCAGTTTGTGATCCCTATACAGAGTCCTATAAAACCATATTGAGAAGTTTAAACTTCATCTTGAAATCAAAAGGAAGCTAGGCACAGTGGTGCATACCTATAATCCCAGTGATTCAGGAGGTTGAGGCTGGAGGATCACAAGTTTGAGGCTAGCCTCAGCAATTTAGCAAGACCTTAAGCAACTTAGCAAGATCCTGTCTCAGAACAAAATAATAAAAAGGTTTGGGGATGTGGCTCAGTGGTCAAGTACCCCTGGGTTCAGTCCCTGGTTTAAAAAAAAAAAAAAAGACATCAAAAGGAAGGCACCAAACATATTTAACCAGATAAATACATAATTTTTGTAGTTTTTAGACTATCATTCAATCAGGGGCAAGACTGAAGATAGGAATATCAGGAAGCTAGAGGTTAAAGACAGCAGTGGGGATAGTAAGAAATGAATGGATTTGAGAGACAATTACTTAGAAGAATTGATATGACAATAACGTACTGAATGAAGCTAAACGGTAACTTGTGATTTTGTCTGGAACAATTGAATGAATGGAGCATTACAGAAAAAGTAATTTGAGGAAGGGAAGGATGCTGGTAGGCTATTAAAAATCAGGAAACTTTAAGTCAGGCATTGTGGCACATGCCTGTAATCCCAGCAACCCAGGAAGCTGAGGTAGGAGGATCACAAGTTTGAGGCCAGCCTGGGCAAGTTAGTGAGACTCTCGCCCCAAAATAAAAAGGGCTGGTAATATAGCTCAGTGGTAGAGTGCCCTGGGTTCAATCTCCAGTCTCCACCCCCCAAATCAGGTACTTCTATAATTTCAAGGCATTAAAACAGATTAATTCATCATATATTTAACCAGTAATGCCTCTGTTTCTGGTATTATGCCATATGGAAATTAAGCAAAAGGAGAAAAAATATACAAAAATATTTAGTTATGCCATTTACAAGAGTAAAAAATTGGAAATAAAATAAAAGTTCAATGTTGGGGACAGGGCTAAATAAAATGGCACACAGACCATTTGGAGATTTAGAATAAAGTACTCTGTGTAGTACTTGATGACATATAGAAATATGCATATGAAATAATTGTTAAAGGAACCATAAATGATATATACACAATGAAGACAAATATACACCATGGGTGATAACAAAGATTGGAAAAGAAAACTTGTAGAAGTATACACTATCAAGTGTACTATTTATGAGTTTTTTATTTTTTAAAAGCTAAAAGTGGTATATCATGTATCTGCTTATAAATCAAGTCAACCAACCCTCTTCAGCATTTTTAGGATACAAAGAACATCCTTTTAATTCCTACCTGGTGAATGATGGAAGTCAGTGATGCATTTATCACCACCACACCATCCTTCAGGGCCTTTACTACATGGTAAGATCCATTCACAGTGGTTAGTTGTTCTTTAAAGTACTCTTCCAGAAAGCCATATGTAATCCTGAGATTCTGAAATCAGCACAATAGTAACACAAATCTGAAGGTATGTTCTTTCCTTAAAGCCATTTCAATTCCAAAATATATACAAAACTGTTCCTATGCATTTAAGGGGTCAAAAAAAAAAATAAGAACAAAACTTTTGCTTTCCCCATGGAAATTCTAAATTGGGAAGATGTAATTTTAAAATGGTATTGGTTTTTGAAGGATTCATTAGTAGCAAGTATCACAAATAAGAGGAATAAAAACTATGTAAATTTTACCATTAGTTGGTAGTTCTCAGGGGAGGAAAAAAAGACTCTGGAGCTTGAGTACAAAACTTCACACCTGATGTCTCCCACCACTAAAATACTGAGGTAACCATCTCTGAAGTGAGCATAGAGTGAGGATCTCCTCCAGAGTGTTATCACTGGTGCTCTCTTCAATTCTTTCCCATAATTCTGACTGAATTACATTTTTGCTTTTGTTTTAGCATTCCTCAAGGATAGCACTAGTTGATAATAATAATAATTATTATTATTATTATTATAACCTAGTAATTTGTATTCCCAAGGGTAAAGTCTAGAAACAAAAGAAGAAAGAGGAACTTCTAATCAGAAAGATGGCCCCCTCAAAGGTTTATCGACAGAAGGAGCTATAAAGATATAAAAGAAACTCACATCTGAAATATAGACCTTTGTGCTGCTTTTATCAAACACTTCTACTGTAATAACATACACCTGTCCCACCTCTAGACTCCATCGATCTCCAGGATAGACGGTGAAGCCTACATACAAATCAAGAAACAAAATATCAGAAGCAGCCAACATGTTTCTACAATGAATTAACAAACACAAACTTTCAAAAGAGAATATCCCGCTAATAGGTTTTCAAAGCAAATCTTTCGGTTCCTTTTCTCAAACTTTATAACAACATAGGGTTCCAAGGGCTGGGGTTGTGGCTCAGTGGTAGAGCACTTGCTCTACCCAGTGAGGCACTGGGTTCGATCCCCAGCACCACATTTTTAAAAAAAGGGTTCCAAAATTCATGGTTTAACTTAGCCTATATCAAGTATAAAGAAGCACTGTCACAACCGGGCACAGTGGCTCACGCTTGTAATCCCAGCACTTTGGGAGGCTGAGACAGGAGAATTCAGGAGTTCAAAAGCAGCCTCAGCAATGGTGAGGTGCTAAGCAACTCAGTGAGACCCTGTCTCTAAATAAAACACAAAATAGGGCTGGGGATGTGGCTCAGTGGTGGAATTCTGTCCTTGGTACAAAAAAAAGATCCTTTTTCTTTCTTTTCTTTTCTCTTCCTTTCTTCCCTCCCTCCCTCCCTCCCTGCCTCACTCCCTCCCTCTTTCTTTCCTTCTTTCCTCCTTCCTTCCTTCTTCCCCCCCACCACTCTCTTTCTTATCAGGGATTGAACCCAAGGGCACTACTCAACCACTGAGCCACATCTCTAGCCCTTATCTTTTGAGACAGGGTCTCACTAAGTTACTTTAGCCTCACTAAATTGCTGAGGCTAGCTTCAAATCTGCAATCCTCCTGATTTAGCCTCTCAAACTGCTGGGATTACAGGTGTGTGCCATTTCCCTTGTATAAAGTCTCTTTTCCTAACCCAAAGATTATATTACAAGGATTCCATATTGTTTTACAATCTGTTTCAAGATGTTTCTCTCTTGCAAATAGAATTTAACCAGAACAATTAATCAAAACATGTCAAAGTGAAGTTGAATTTGAAGTTAATCAGGTCTCAAAAGGAAAGCTGAGACCTCTACAGGTCTCTAGTTTTTAATGCACTTGTTTCAGTGAAATTATTTAAAATATTCAACTTTCTGAAAACCATTATCTAAAAATACCTAAAAATCCAGGCTCTACAACATATATGGTGCAATTTGGGAGACCAGACACAGATCGCATATGGACATCTTAATTTTTGCTTAAGGAAATCATCTGAGTCAGAGTTGGGTGAAAATAAAAAGGTAAGCTACCAAAGCAAAGAATAACAAACACACAAGCAAAAATTTGGTCTTCAGTTTCCTTCAGAAAGCCAAAATTTAAATGTGTACACTTCTGAGAAAAGTCTGAAGGATACTTAGTCATCACAGGAGTCAGGTATCCTTGAACTTTAACTTTGAAGAAAGTGGAATGTGAGAAAGATTATGCTCTATGTTTTTAAAATTCATTTAGTTGCAGAACTCTTTTTACAAATAAATTCTTACATAAGAGTCCAATATGAAATTCAAGACAAGGTGGCACCATTCTGGAGGAAGAGACCTTTTGGCTGAAGAGAGGAACAGCAGTGATATAGGTGGAGGGAGGTACACAACTTGCTACTCAGCAACATGCATAGGGCTCTGTAGGTAGTTTCAAAATCACTAGCTGCAAATCTTTTCTCTTTGCTATCATACTTCTAGCTCACTTACACATCACGCTACCCACTACCCCTTCAGCTAAATTATAGCAGAAGTACATCAAACATGATGGTGCACACCTCTAATCCCAGTAACCCAGGAGGCTAAGGCAGAAGGATCACAAGTTCAAGGCCAGCTGCAGCAACTTAGTAAGATCCTGTCTCAAAATAAAAAAAATAAAAAGGGCTGGGGATGTAGCTTGGTGGTAGAGCTACACTAGGATCAATCCCCAGTACCCCCGCCAAAAAAAAAAAAAATTACAGCAGAAGTACAAATTTATTCTAGTATCAGTCTATATGCAACCTAATTAGGAACATGCTTCCCTCTCAAAAACATATTACATCTAAAAGCTAATAAGAGAGCTGGGCAAGGTAGCACACGCCTGTAATCCAAGTGGCTTGGGAGGATTGTGAGTTCAAAGCTTCAGCAAAAGCGAGGCGCTAAGCAACTAAGTGAGACCCTGTCTCTACGTAAAATACAAAACAGGGCTGGGGATGTGGCTCATTGGTCTAGTGCCCTGAGTTCAATCCCAGTCACCCCCCAAAATAAAAAATAAAAGCTAATAAATTATTCTGCTCTGAGAAATAGGTACCTAAGATGACTAAACACTCATTAATTCAAAGTACACTAATTTAGAAGTTGTATTAATTCAGTCATGGACTAGGTTACATTTATCACTATATTTTATAGAGATAATAAAAGTAAAATAATATTTAGTATGAGATCAAATTTTTAGAGCTGCTTCATGTACTCCACATGAGGTATGAAAACTAACTACCTATATACAGATAGATAAAATTAACATGCTAATTAAAGAATATTTTAAGCTATTAATAAAGCAACTTTTATAAAGATTGCATAGGCACCAGGAAAGATGGCACATGCCTGTAATCCCAGCGTCTTGGGAGGCTATGGCAGGAGGATTGTGAATTCACAGCCAGCTTTAGTAACTTAGTGAGGCTCTAAGCAACTTAGACTCTGTCTCAAAATTAAAAAAATAAAAAGGGCTGGGATGTGGCTCAGCGGTTGAATCTCTGGTACCAAAAAATAAAAATAAGAATTAAAAAAAAAAGTTTGCATAAATAAATAGGTGCCAAACTAGATTTAGTTCTGATATGTGAATACAATGCTTATAAAATATAAGAGATAGAAGGAAATACAGAAATACAACATTCCTTTCATTTTACAGATGAACCATATCCACAGTTCTCTATCCCACCTGTGTTCTAAATTTCATTTTCTCTTGCCTGTCAGAAAACTTGCTCCATCAACTGGCTCTCATTTTCCCAATATCTTTCCCATAGTCAAATTTATCCTATTTTTAAAAAGTTATCTTTAGGTCTTTTCCAAACGTCTACCTCATTTTTCTTTTTCTTTTCAATGCCATGGTGTTTGTTTGTTTTTTTTTTTTAATTTTTTTTTTAGTTGTAGATGGACACAATGTCTTTATTTTATTGGTTTGTATGTGGTACTGAGGATCGAACCCAGGGCCCCACGCATGCGAGGCAAGCGCTCTACCGCTGAGCTACAATCCCAGCCCAATGCCATGGTGTTTTAATTGACAAAGTGCCACAGGCCTCCTACTGATATAACCTTTCAGTCTTGATCTTACTTGATATCTCTATCAGATTTCACAACATTCTTCTCTTTTTAAGTTCTTCAATTGGTGAAACTCCTCTCTCCTGGTTTTTCTACTACTTTTTATTTTTATTTTATTGATTGATTACAGTATTGGGGATTTAGCCTAGAGGTGCTTTATCACTGAGCTACATCACCAGCCTTTTTTGTTTTTTATTTTGAGACAGGGTCTTGCCAAGCTGCTCAGGGCTTCACTAAGTTGCTGAGACTGGCCTCAAATTTGTGGTCATCTTGCCTTAGTCTCCCATCCTGTCACACGCCTACAATGTGATATGCCAGGCATATGACACCGCACCCTGCTCTTTCTTCTTTTCTCTCTCTCTCTCTCTCTCTCTGTCCTCTCTCTCTTTTGGCCAGATGCTGGACAAATTATGAATAGTCAAATTATGCGCTCAAGAAAGACAAATAGATAGACAAGTATAATGTATTTTGATATTTGCTACTTTTTAATAAATAACAATATGAACTAAAATATGCAAAACAATTAGGTTTGCTTCGGGAATTTCATGGATGTGCCTGACACATAGTTAGGGCTCAACATATACTGAGTGACTTAGTTTATTTTGTGAGTACTCCTGTGCTTGTTGACAAACATCCTAGGCATCTTAAAATCACTAAAGAACAGACAACTTTGGATAAATAACTCTTTAATATGGATTAGACAAATAATAAAAACACCTAACACCATTCTACAAGAAGTGCTGTATCTGTCAAGTCTGGTAAACTCACTGAGAGTAAGTCTACTTAGGCCCTACATAATCTACCCCTCCTCTATTCTATACCTCGTCTGCTACATTCCCGATTCGCTTCCGTTTAGCCTTATTTTCTTCCTCATGCTACTTTAAGCATGCCAAACATGCTTCTGCTTCAGAACCTTTGCAATTGCTATTTCCCCTTCTGGAGCTCTTTCACCCAGATATCTGCAAGGCTCATTACTCCAATGTCACCTTATCAGTGAGGACTTCCCTAACTTTCCTGTGTAAAACAGCAGACTGTATCCCCAGTGTTTTGAACATTGTTGAGCATATAGTAGGAATATAACTGATGTTTACTAAATGAAGCAATTTGTTTTAGATTCAATATTTAAAAACAGGAAATACTTTCAAATTAAACACTGAAAAAATGAAGTCCAATCACATTTAAGGTTTTTTTTTTTTTTTGGTACTGGAGATTGAACTCAGGGGCACTCGACCACTGAGCCACATCCCCAGCCCTATTTTGTGTTTTATGTAGAGACAGGGTCTCACTGAGTTGCTTAGCACCTCACCATTGCTGAGGCTGGCTTTGAACTCGTGATTCTCCTGTCTCAGCCTCCCTAAGTGCTGGGATTACAGGTTTGCGCCACCGCGCCCAGCTCCACATTTAAGTTTTTTGACAATTTAAATCTTCATTCTTTTTTGTTTTCCTTAACTACAATAGAGCTCTATGCATCTCTCTTTGTTCAATCCTTACAGAGCAGTTTTAGTGAATTTTTAAACTTACTCTCAACTCAATTGTTTAAAATATTAATTAAACATCTACTATAGACAATACCATCTTTCCTCAGTTATCATGTGAAAATAGGAAAAAAACAAATTAAACAAAACTCTCATATGTTCCTCCAAACTCCATTTTCCCCAACCCCCTAATTTTAATTGATTGAGGATACAAATTAGCATAGAAGCCAACAGATCCCAAGTTCCAACTACTCTCCTTTTCTTATCTCTCAATTGTTAGAAATTAAGACAAAAACAGTTCTTTGTTAAAAAATAAATGAAATACATAGAAAAACAGTGCAGTTTGCTTAGTATGCACAAAGCCCTGGGTTCAATCCCCAGCACCACACACAAAAAAGAAAGGGAAGCGGTATGTTATAATCAATCTTAATAAACTGTTTTACCAAGGAACATGTCTAATATGCTCAGGAAAGTGTAGATTGGCAGATAGACTTGAACAAAAGAAAAGGATACTTTTGTGAACAAAGACAAGATTAGTTTGGCCTAGTCGGAGGGCAGTCACCATGGCTGTTCTCTCATCCAGTAAAGCCACTTTCCCAGGAAGAGACCCATTACGCATATATCTATGGTCTTGCAATTCCAGTGTATAATGTTCCAGGGGAAATTTCACCTCTGTAATACAAAAAAGACATATAAATGTAATGACAGAGCTACTGTAGTGAATAATGGTGTACTCCTGGATTGTACGAGGAAGAATGGGAAACAGTCCCTTTTAAGTGTGATCTGCTTCTGATTTTTTTCACCACCATGATGAATTTCTACAGGTAGCCATTTGATGAGGAGTACTACCAATTGATCATTGGCTTGTATTCTCCTCTGCTCCCCCCCTTCCCCCGCCACCTTCTCTTCCTTCTTCTTCTTGTTCTTTTTGTACTGGGGATTAAACCCAGGGGCACTGTACCACTGAGCTGCATATATATTTTGAGGATCTCACTAAGTTGCCTAGGCTGCCCTCAAACTTGTGATGCTCTAGCCTCAGTTTCCCAAGTAGCTGAGATTATAGGCATGTGCCACCTCACCCTGTAGTATTGCTTGCATTCTTAAAAACTAATGAACTGAGCCGGGCGCGGTGGCTCAAGCCTGTAATCCCAGCACTTAGGGAGGCTGAGACAGGAGAATCGCGAGTTCAAAGCCAGCCTCACCAATGGCGAGGTGCTAAGCAACTCAGTGAGACCCTGTCTCTACATAAAACACAAAATAGGGCTGGGGATGTGGCTCAGTG
>PVHX01021452.1:0-29758 GCA_004024805.1 Geosciurus inauris
TGCCTGGAAGTGAATCAGAAAAGAGGTGTTTGCTTAGCGGTCGGGTCAGTTAGGGATGTGCAAGATTTCAGCACTGGCTCAGGGCCTTGGGTTCTTAGCTCTCCTTGGCTTTCCCCAGCATGGTCTGAAGCACCACGGCCATTCCAGGCTCAGCTTTGCATGGCCCAATAGGTGTCTGAGACAATTGTCTGTCTTTTTCTCCCAGCATCATTTTTGTCTAGGTGGAAACTTGTCCTGTCCTTTGAACCCCAAGCTTAGAGCAGATACTCAGCAAGTGGTTGTGGAGCCCATAGGTGTTAGTGGTGGTGGGTTGAGGCTGCCTGTGGTGTCTGGTGGCATCGGCTTCTCTTCACCCCTACCAGCCTCAGGGAAGCATTGCCCCTCAGCCTGCTTCCCGTCTTCCCTTCCCACACCCCTGATTCTTACACTGTCTGCTAAGTCTGGACTCCAGGTTTCCTTCCCCGGGGAACCCTGGATATGCGAGAGTGAGCAAACTGCATTGGAGACCCAGGTATGTTCATCCCCCTGTGATGAAGTTTACTTGGTGGAGCAAGAATTAGCTTCCACACCATCTGAACCTGAAACCGGATCATCTAGTAATTTAAATGCGGTCTTCTTAATGTAAGTTTGAGTTCTAAGATGGGCAGAAATCCAAAAATTTCAGTGTTTTATTGGTGAATCCCTAGGGAAGCAGGCGTTTTCCTAACACTGCTGGTGGGAATGCACAGTGGTAAACTCCTCTGGAGGGGAATTTGGTAATGGCTAGCAAAGTTATACATCTGCTCTTTGTCAGAGAAGTTCTACTTCTGGAAATTTATCCCAAGGACACAATGGTAAAAATAGGAAAAGATCCATTCACTGTGACACTATTTGAAATAGCAAAGGATTCTAAACAACGCAAATAAATAGGGCACTGGTTGCATAGCTGCTCCCATAGGAAAGATTAAGGCAACTTCATGTGCTATAGGAAGTGATGGCCAGGATGTGTGATTAGGTGAAGGGCAAGGATGGGAAGCAGAGTCTGTGGTGTGCTGCTATGTAGGAAGGGCGGGTGTGCACATATGCTGACGGGTAAGCTACCTATGGGAACTGGGATAGAGGGGAGAGGAAAACCAGACTTCTGGCTAGACCAGTCGTATTTTGTTGAATTGACTTTGGAACCTTTTGGATATTTTATATTATCATAAAACAAAATTAAGTAAGAGATCATGTATGGCATTTGAAAATTTTCATAAACTGTCAAAGTTTTTCTCTAAAGTGGTTTGTACCTTATTTACCCTGGATAACTTTTTCCTACTGTACCTTTGCCAACCAGTGTTAACATCTGAGAACTGTGCCAGCCTGAGAGGTGAAAAGTAGACAGCTGTTTCTATTCCCTGATGACTTGAAGGACAGGGTGGCTTTGTATTGATTCATTAGCCATTTTGTGTCTTCTGTGAAATCCAAGTTCATCACATTTTTTTTTTCTATCAGAAAGGATTTTTTTGTTGGTTTATAAAAACTTTATATTTTGTGGGTTTCATTTTTATTCTTTTTTTTTTTTTGGTGGTACTGGGGATTGAACCCACGGGTGCTCTACCACGGAGCTGTATCCCCAGCCCCTTTTATTCTTTATTTTGAGACAGGATCTCACTAAATTGCCCAGGCTGGCCTTGAACTTTCGTTCTCCTGCCTTAACCTCCCAGTTGCTGAGATTACATCATTTTTATTATTATTTAAAAAATTATTACCAGGTTTTTGACCTCATTTCCAGTTACATTGTTCAGGCCCTGGTTGTGCTAGTGGTGGTTAGTCCATCATGTTATGTGTGATGCCTGCTCATGTTATCCTCGAGTGAGTGGATCAAACTTCCCTATACCACTCAGGTGCTGGGCATGAATTTGTGGGCTCTCTAGAGCAATAGAACTGTTTTCCTATGTTTGCTTCTCCCTTTTCTTAAAAAGAATTTCCTATGTCTTATTATGTATTTCTAAATAGTTGTAAATGTCAACATAAGTTGATTTCTGGTGAATATATACCTTAGATTTGATTTGTCTCTTTGGTTTGAAATTGTTCTTCATTTTTAGTGACCCATGATAACTACTATTCTATTTGATGTGGACACCTAAATGAAATAGTTATTTTTCATTTTATACATGTTATGTATGCACACACATAATGTATGTATGTTTGTTTGTTTGTTTGTTTGTTTTCAGGTGGGTTTCTGCAGCCCTTGCCCTTGTTCATGGGATTATTGAATATGTTCTCTCTCTAGGTCATCACTCCCTGTAGGAAGCTCATCTTGTGTGCTGATAACAGAAAGGAAATGGAAGACTGGATTGCGGCACTCAAGACTGTCCAGAACAGGGAGCATTTTGAGGTTAAAAGAGAAAAATATCCTTCCCTGTGGGCCTCTTGATAACTCTGCCCTACCCTAATTTCCTGCCCTCCACCTATATCCTACACATGACTGGCAGTTCTGGAACTTCCAGACTCGGCATGTGTCTTGAAATTAAGACTTTTGCTTACCATTGGGCAGACCTGTCAGATCCTGTCCTTTATAGACCTTCCTCCTCCTCTCTTGGATACTTGATTTAATTACACTCAAGTTGCTGAATTTAAGAGTGTCAGGGGGATGTCTTACTGGCCATCTCTGTGTTGCTCTTACAGCCCACTCAGTATAGCATGGACCATTTCTCAGGGATGCACAACTGGTATGCGTGTTCTCATGCACGGCCAACCTACTGCAACGTGTGTCGTGAGGCGCTGTCTGGGGTCACGTCCCATGGGCTGTCATGTGAAGGTACAGAACTGCATTTGTTAGTCAGTTGCAGAAGGTGACCGAGGTTTTACTTGGTAAAGCTTTGGAAATCCAAACACAGTCACCATTCAGTAAGCCATTGCCACCCACTGCGGCCGTTCGGGAGTACAGTGATTTCTGCCACTCCATTACTGTTTATTTTACCTATGAGGAGTCCTGGATAAGTCATTTTTTTCTAAACATAGTGCTTGAACAAAGTGAAAAGAAGGGAAGTAGTGGTAGTGAGGAGAAACAAGGAGGGAGCATTGGGTCTGCGGGGCCCTGTTGCCCAGGGTCAACCGCACTCCTCTCAGGGTCGCTGTGCTCTTGATGTAGGGGTTGGAAACATTTCAGAGCTGGAGCTGGGGGCTGAGTGTTGAGCCAGGGCATCAGTCCAGTGGCTGGGCAGTGGCTGAGCAGGGAGCAGGTGTTGCGGCTCGTGGCCAGATCTTGCCTGCTGCCTGTTATGTGCAGCTCACAGGCTTGACTAGTTTTTGCATTTTCAAAAGTTGAAAAATTCAAAAGAATAATATTTTGTGGTACATGAAAATTATGTGAAATTCAGTTTTGGTGTCTGAAGGATGCCTGTGGCTGCTTGCTGTCATGCTGTGATGGCGGAGCTGAGCGGTTGTGACATCAGTACGCAACTGGAAACCTCAGCTGCTTGCTCTGGTTCTCCTTGCTGTCTGCTTTCTTGCCCCTCCTGGGCCCTGAGGCATCTCAGCGGTGCTGTGACAACTCGGGAAAGTTTCCTGTTTCTTTTCCACATTTCCTATTCAGTCCGCCTGTCATGGACGAAGCTTGTGGGTTCTTTTCTCTCACAGTGTGCAAATTTAAAGCCCACAAAAGGTGTGCTGTGCGTGCAACCAATAACTGCAAGTGGACCACACTGGCCTCGATTGGGAAGGACATCATTGAGGACGAGGATGGGGTATGCCTGAGGGGATCTTGCCCTGGTGCCAACCGTGCACCATTCCCTTGCTCCCTGCCCTCCCCTTCATTTGGGATGGTTACTCTGGGGTCAGGTGTCCCAGCTGACAGCATCCAGGGTTTCTGTGTGGTTACTGCGCATCCAGTTTTGTTCTGACCACTCTGAGTCTTAGTGCACCCTTACTGGTAGTGCAATGATCCCTCACTGGCTGCCAGGAAAAGGCATATGTGGGGAGCAATGTCTTGGCTGAGCTCACCAAGAATATTCCTGCCCCAGGGCTCCTGGCATTGGGGTAGAGCTCTGGGATGTCCCTAGTGTGTCTTTGCTTGGTCCACAGATTGCCATGCCCCACCAGTGGCTGGAGGGTAACTTGCCCGTGAGCGCCAAGTGCACGGTATGTGACAAGACGTGTGGCAGTGTGCTACGTCTGCAGGACTGGCGCTGCCTCTGGTGCAAGGCCATGGTGAGTGGGGCTAATGTTGCCTGCCTGTCTGCCCGACCTGCAGGTTGTGGAGACAGGCGTAGGGCAGTGGCTTCCTCCTCGCTTCCAAATCTGAGAATCCATCCTAGAGGCCCCCAACTCTGAGAGCCTGTGTTTTGACCTGTTAAGTGACTTGATTTTTCCCTTTTGGGTCTCTCCATTATTTTTTTTTTTAATTATTATTATTTTTTTTTAGTTGTAGATGGACACAATATCTTTATTTATTTATTTTTATGTGGTGCTGAGGATCGAACCCAGTGCCTCACGCATGCAAGGCAAGCGCTCTACCACTGAGCTACAATCCCAGCTCCTGGGTCTCTCCATTATTATTGTTGAAATTTTTTAGTGTTATTCTCCCTTGACTTTAATTCTGTCTTTTAGACACAAAATGTCATACCCACCTCACATAGCACCTCAGACAGGTTGTGGAGTGGTCATTTAGGACAGGCTTGCTGGCTTTTTTCCTGGGATGAGCCTAGGGAAGCTGTCACGGGCCTTCTGAGAGAGGTTTGCTCTGGGATGACAGTTGCAGGAAGAGGGAAGAGGAGCCACGATGTGGCCAGGTGGCTTCTTGTGCATCCTGAGAGTAGTTGTTGCCTTGTGGGGTGATGCCTTTCAGGGAAAGGCAAGGGGAGCCTCATGTTTACTGTGGTTTGGGTTGCTCATTAGAGGCCATATGTGGTTACCTGATCAGAGCCCTGCCTGGCTTGGAGGAAGCTGGGCACAGGTTGGCACATAAAAGCCTTTCCCCAGGAACCTGGCATTTGGGTCCTGGAGTTAAAGTGAGCTGTGGGAAAGGGGCCAGGATGTGGGTCTACATGTTGTGAGCATGGCAAGCTCCCACTGTGAGCTCTGCATCACAGCTCCTTGGGGCAGGGCAGAGACATGGAGGGCCCTGTGGGAACAGGTTGGTGTCCCTGATGTGCCTGTCTGTCCACGGCTGGTTCATCAGATGCAGGGCCAGGCAGTGTTCTCTCTGTGTGTGAAGAATGCTGGGGACTCTGGTGATACGTGGGTTCTTGTTTCAGGTTCATACTTCGTGTAAAGAATCCTTGCTGACCAAGTGCCCGCTCGGTCTATGTAAGGTGTCAGTCATCCCTCCCACGGCGCTTAACAGCATCGACTCTGACGGTGGGTGCCCATGTGTGATCCTCACCTGCTGGCACATGCCCTTTCTCCATGCCCACCAAGATGGGCATCTTGGCAATTTTGATGTTGTCAGTACCAGGCAAGACACAGCCCCAGGGTTGGGAGGAGGTGGGTGGACTTGGCAAATAGCATCCTGATTGTTGCTGTTGGACTCACTAAAGACTTGTTACCAGCACTTGCTTTGAAGGCGATGGATCCAGGGGACTGTTGAATGGACCTGGGTCTCAGGCCTCCTCAGTCTGCCATGAGTTGCAGGGATTGCCCATCCCTGAATGTGGCAGATGTTGGCATCCTGACTCAGAGCCTCTCCCACAGGTCAGGCTGGTACATGGTGACACATGTTGCCAAGTCCCACTAAGGGGGTCACTGAGGTACATGGCTCAGAGGAAATATCTCAGATGGGGGCAGGAGGTAAAGACAATGCAGCAAGGTGAAATTTGGAAGTCTCAAATGTGAAGTTAGAGTGGGTGGGTCTACCTCATGCCTGGGAGCGAGGTCTCTCGCAGGCTTGCTGGTGCTGCGTGTCAGCTGTGTCCCCTGCACTGTCTGCTGACGCTTATTTGGTCAGCAGTGCCCCAGTGCCTTTGAGGCTTATTAAAGGTTCTTCCTGTTCCACTCTTTCATCCAGGGTTCTGGAAGGCTACCTGTCCTCCGTCTTGTACAAGTCCCCTGCTGGTCTTCGTCAATTCCAAAAGTGGGGACAACCAGGGTGTGAAATTCCTCAGAAGGTTTAAGCAGCTGCTGAACCCTGCCCAGGTCTTTGACCTCATGAATGGAGGACCGCACCTTGGGTAGGAAGCTTGAGAACTCTTTCTTTCTTTCTTGGACCTTTTAATGTTTTGTAGATAAGGTGTGCTTATTTTATATAGATCAAAGATATAGAAGATTTTAAATAGGAAAGAAATTGTTATTTTTGAATCACCTCTCCCCAAACTCCACTTGCAGCGGTTCCTGCTCCTTTTTTTTTTTGGTACTGGAGATTGAACTCAGGGACACTCAGCCACTGAGCCACATCCCCGACCCTATTTTGTGTTTTATGTAGAGACAGGGTCTCACTGAGTTGCTTAGCATCTTGCCGTTGCTGAGGCTGGCTTTGAACCCGTGCCATGATTCCCCTGTCTCAGCCTCCCAAAATGCTGGGATTACAGGTGTGTGCCACCGCGCCTGACAGTTCTGCTCTTAATAGTTGACAGGGGTGTGTGCTCTTCCAGGTTCCAGTGCACACACATGCATGTGTGCGCGGGTGCATACACACATGCACCTTCTAAACCAAACGGGACCCTGTGTCAGCTGCCATTGCACAGCATGCTGTCGATGTGCATCAGCTGTGGCACTGGGGGCCTGTTTCTGTGTCAGTGCTTACAGACCTGCCCACTCAGTACCTAGGAAGAAGCTTTACTTCAGTGAGGCCAAGGGGGCTCTTTCATCTTGGGAGCACAGAAAGCATCGTGGCAGAATAATTATGCATTTTATCTTTTAGCTAGAGAGTCAAGTCACTGTCCTTCTGGTTTGGTGCTTTGCATCAGTGTAGAAACATTCGCTTATGTAAGTTTTGCCATATGAACTAATTTCTTCTTCATTTGGACACACTGGTTCAAGGTAGGGCTCTAAGAGGATTTGCTAGCATTTCAGGGAGATTGTGCAGGATAAGTGGAGTGCATGGTGCTGCTCACCCTACTGTCTGGTGTGTGTTCTCCTGGGAGGATCCTGGGAGGGTATTGTTTTTGGAGCCAGGTGTAATGCAAGCCTGGGCTGACTCACTGCGTGTCCCTGGCTGACCCACCGTAGTATAGGTTGGGGGCACATGCTGCTTCCCTCCCATTCCTTGAACACTAGCCCTCTGGGTATCCTCAGTGTTGTTCTTCCCATGCTCAGCAGTGCCTCAGACAGTGACACTGAAGCCTGTTTTCTCCAATGCACCACTCTGAGTTCTGCACATGCACCTATTTTGAATGACACAGGATCTCATTCACCTGCCATTGATAAAGAAATGATTTCAGTTAAGCAGGGAAAGTGGAGGTATCATCCGTTCCTTGTCATGTAACACTGAGCAGATTCAGTGGTTGTTAAATGTGCTGCCAGGGATGTTGGAGGAATGCTTTGGGCAGGGCAAACTGCACAGTTGAACTTGAGAATAAAGTATTCATTTTGGCATACATGTAGAACTCCAATTTGTAGTCAGAGTCAAGTGCAAGATGACTTAGGGGAGTCCCCCTCCCCACTGCCAGTGCCATGGGAGTGAGTTCATTCTTTTCTTGGGTCTGAGAATTGGAAAACATCTTCCCTTGTCCAGTTTCTAACAGGACCAAGTCCTGGGGCCTTGGTTTATCCTCCCTTCTCCAGAAAGCAGAGCCTCACAGGAGTCATTGCTTTCTAAGGGCACATAGGGATGCTTCTCTGGTTCCCAAGGGTCAGGTGCAGCCTCGTGGCTCAGAACTTGGCTCTGTTCAGGCCTGACTCTAGTAGCTCTTCCCAGACCCTGGTTTACTTTTTGAATACTTCCTCTGAGACTGACTCTGCTAGAGGCAAGGCCCATGCGGTCCCCCAGTGGGAAGGGAGCACATGTGGGCAGTCAGGGTCACTTCAGTGGGGCGATGCAACACAGGAAGGGGTCGCATCAGTCAAGCCAGTGTCTCAGTGTCTCCACGGTGCTAGTGTTTGGGGAGAGCTGGTGTGCCCCCAGTATGCCCTTGACTCTGTCTCCTCCCACAGGCACAGTGGGGGAACTGGGACAGTTCCAGGGGAGCAGTGGGCCCCAAGGCAGAAAAGCAGGTAGCTGCTGGTCAGCGAGGGCTGTAGGTGCTGAGAAGTTTGATCCTTTCCTGAAAATGAGGGGCAGCCTCTTAAAATGAGATTGAGCTACTGTGTTTTAGAAAGATCTTGCTGTGAACACATGGGAAGCCCCTGGAGACTCAGAGCAGAACGGTGGCTGGGCCAGCTGGGCTTGGCGGGACTGGAAGGAGGTGTAAGGCAGGCTGACCTGCAGGCTTAGCCCAGTGGTGCTACTGGTCCTTGATGCGGGACATGTCCTGCCAGATGTGCTGAAGGACACCAGGGTGGTGCCTCCTGGTGGACAGGTGCAAACACAGGGCTTTAATAGTGGCCTGGAGTGTTATTCGGGGTCATCAGCTAAATGTGGATGAGGTCATTCAGGAAGAGGATGGGGAGTGAGGGGAAGATAGCCATGAAGCCCCAAGGGGGATCCCTGCATGGGGCCAGGGGGCACGGTGACCACCTGGAGCCCAGGAAGGAGACTGAGAAGGAGTTAAAAGGGAAGGAAGCTCAAAGACCAAGGGTCTGAGGCGTAACTGCTGAGGAGGAGACAGGCAGGGCGCTGGCAGATCTGCAGCCTGGGCCTCTCGCATGACTAGGTCAGTGCTGGGCAGAGACCTGACTGCAGGGCCTGGGGACAAGTCGAGGCTCAGGCTGCCAGGCAGCCAAGAGGGCATGATGGGGAGGGTTGACAATGACAGCATCTGCATGGGGCAGGTGAGGGGCAGTGCTGAAGGGTGGGGACCTTTGACTCTGGCGTTTGTTTGGGGCTGTGGAAATCTGTGCTCATGAATCCTGTAAGAAACCAGCGCCCGAGCAAGGTGAGGCGCCAGTGCATCCGCCAGGGATCCATGGTCTCACCAGCCGTTGGTTGTCTCATGCCCGGCTGGTCCCTGTCCCTGGCTGGAGGGTCTGGTGAGGCCCGAGTGAGGGGCCCTGCAGACAGTCCTGGCACCACAGGATCAGCAGGGAGGAATGGGCCGCTCCCCTCAGCCAGGACGGACAAGCCCATTGTCCTGTGGAACGCATGTCATTTCATCGCCTTTCTTTTCTCCGCAGCTTACGGTTATTCCAGAAGTTTGACACCTTCCGAATTCTAGTTTGTGGTGGGGATGGCAGTGTCGGCTGGGTCCTCTCTGAAATCGACAGCCTCAGCCTCCACAAGCAGGTACCTGTGTGTGGGGAGCTCAGCCCCAGCGGAGGGCCGCCAAGGTCAGGGTGGCCCTGCTGTCTCAGCTGCATGCCATTGTAGGCACCTGCTGGTAGGGTAGGTAGGAACAGCAGAGGGAACAGCAGAGGTTCGGAAGGTCTTGCAGACTGTGGCCAGAGAGGGGAGAAGGGAGAGTAAGTCAAAGCTCTGCACATGAAGAATGTCGCCTCAGGTCTGAGGTGGGGGAGGGTGTGGGGGCTCTTGTCCCCTGTGCCCCCAGGCTCTTCACTGGGTACTGGTTGATTTGATGCCTCTGGCTCTGGATGGGGAGGAAGTATACTTTCAACTTCTCAAGTCAGAGCTAGAAACTTAGTTTTTTGTATTGAGATGAAAATAGACATTCCTGATGGCACGGAAAACGTTCACTGTGTTCTTGGATTTTCACTCCCAGTGGCGGCTCCTCTCCCCTGGTAGTTAGTCACTGCTATCATTGCTGTCACTGTCTTTCAGACTTGTATCAGTATGTAAAGCAAGATGGCAAAGCAGTTGTAAATGGACTCCCGGTACTCCTGCCAGCTTCTTACTGCCTGCCTAGAATCAGTGTCGCAGGCATTTCAGGCTCTGCTCTAGCCAACAGCTCGGTGCAGCTTCCGCTGGATGGAGCTGGGGCCCCAGCTCAGCTCATTGCTCGCATCAGTGGAGCTGAGATTTCTTAGCAGCAAGGCTGGTGAAGCTGTATGTGCTTCCCAAGTGCTTCCTCTGAATTTAAGTGTTGGTGTGCATTAACTGACTCCCCTCCACTAGGGCTGTGCCAGTTCACCTTCCTGCTGTAGCATAAATCTGTACTTTTCCATATGTGCCCAAATGGCTTATTTTTTTAAGTTTTGCCCAACTGAGTAAACATGAATCTTATTTTTATTTCTTCAAGTCAAGGCTTGTCTGAATTAACTATGAAGTTGTAAATGAATCACCTGTTTGTGATTCATTTAAATCATGCTTTTCCTCATTTTCTCTTGAGGTGTTCATATTATTTTTTAAATTGATGTCTCCAGGTTATTGTTTTATTAACTCTGTCTGTCCTTGCAGATTTTTTCCCCCTTGTTTGTCATTTGTCATCAACATACCTTTTCTTTTTTTATTGTTTTGGTCTTCATGTTTTTTGTCACTTGCCCACATTCCAAGGTTAGGCAAATAGTCATAGATATTGTCTTATACCATGTTTATATGGCCCTTTAAAAATTTTAGAAGCTGGGCATGGTGGTGCATGCCTGTAATCCCAACAACTTGTGAGGCTGAGGCAGGAGGATTGCAAGTTCAAGGCCAGTCTCAGCAACTTAGCAAGACCTTGTCTCAAAATTAAAAATAAAAATAAACTAATTTTTTTAAAAATCTTCTATGTGACTTCAGTGCATTTTCCAGTGATTTTTGCATCCTCCACTCAGCTCCACTGGCTCAGTGGTATTTATGGATGGGTGTTGTTAGTACTTAATTCCATGATGGAGTGAGGAGGGTCTTTTTTTCTTTGTTTTTTTTTTTTAAATTGGTGCATTATAGTTGTACATAATTGTGGTACTTGTTACATATTCATACATTCACACAGTGTAATCATATAATTTGGCTAATATCACTCCTCAGCACTTTCCCCCTTCCTCCCTTCCTCCCAGCCCTGGTCCCTTTCCTCTACTGTACTGGTCTCTCTTGGATTTTCATAAAACCCTTGCCCCCACTTTCTTTTCCTTATTCCTCTTTAGCTTCTGCATGTGAGAGAAAACATGTGACCCCTGACCTTTTGAGTTTGATTTATTTCGCTTAACATAATGTTCTCAAGTTCCATACATTTCCCTGCAAATGACATAATTTCATTTTTCTTTATGGCTGAATAAAACTCCATTGTGAATATTTATCACATTTTCTTTATCTAGTTCTCTGTTGATGGACACCTAGGCTGGTTCCATAGTTTGGCTCTTGTGAACTGTGCTGCTATAAACATGGGTATGCATGTATCACTATATTATGTTGACTTCAGTCGTTTAGGATAAATACTAAGGAGTGGTATGGCTGGATCATGGGGTGGTTCCCTGCCTAGTCTTTTTTTAAATATTTTTTAGTTGTAGGTGGACACAATACCTTTATTTTTATTTTTATGTGGTTCTGAGGATGGAATCCAGTGCCTCACACTTGATAGGCGAGCGCTCTGCCACTGAGCCACAAGCCCAGTACCCCCTGCCTAGTCTTTTGTGGAACCTCCATACTGATTTCCATAGCAATTGTACTAATTTATTGTCTCAGTGTAAAGTATTCCTTTTTCTCCTTGTCCTCTCCAGCATTTATTATTCTTTGTATTCTTGATGACTGCCATTGTGATTGGTATGAGATGAAATTCTTGCATAGTTTTGATTTGCATTTTCCTAATTGGTACTGATGTTGAACCTTTTAAAAACATTTGTCAGTCCTTGTGTTTTTTCTTTGGAAAAGTGTCTGTTGAGTTCATTTGTCTATTAGTTGCATTTTTTTTGGTGTTTTTTTTTTGTTGTTGTTTAACGTTCTTTATGTATTCTGTTTACTTATTTTTTTTTTTTTTTTTGGTACTGGGGATTGAACTCAGGGGTACTCGACCACTGAGCCACATCCCCAGCCCTATTTTGTGTTTTCTGTAGAGACAGGGTCTCACTGAGTTGCTTAGCGCCTCGCCATTGCTGAGGCTGGCTTTGAACTCGCAATTCTCCTGTCTCAGCCTCCCTAAGTGCTGGGATTACAGGCTTGAGCCACCGCGCCCGGCTTCTTTATGTATTCTGGACATTAATCCTCTGTCAGCGGAGTAGCTAGCAGATTTTCTCCTGTAGGTTCTCTCTTCACTTCCTAATTGTTTCCTTTGCTATGCAGAAGCTTTTAATTTGATGCCTTCTCATTTATTAACTCTTGGCATTATTTGTTGAGCTTTAGGAGTCCTATTGAGAAAGTCATTGCCTATGCCCATATGCTGGAGTATTGACCCTATGTTTTCTTCCAAGAGTTGCACAGTTTCTGAGGTCTTAGAACCATTTTGAGTTGGTTTTTGTGCAGGATGAGGGATGAGGGTCTGGTTTTATTCTTCTACAGAAGGATAACAAATTTTCCCTGCATTATTTGTTAAAAGAGGCTGTCTTTTCCACAGTGTATGTTTTTGGCAGTGGTGAGGGTCCTAACCACGCAGTCAGTGCACCACCAAGCAGGGCTGTTGCTCAGGAAAGAGACACAGCGCCTCCTAGTGGCAAGACTGGAGAAGTCCACTTAGTTTTGTGGATTTCGTGGATTATGGAAAGGTTTTCTGTTGCTAGTTAGGAAGAGTGAAACCTTGTGGATTATTTTCATCTATTCAGCCCAATCCTTTGAACACTTATCTCCTCTGATTTCTCTGGGGCCTTTGGTGTTCTCTGGCAGTGGTTTCTCTGGACTCCACACTCTGGTATTTCTCCTCTTGGCTCCCTTTACATGCCATGTTGTCAGAACCATGTGGGTCCTCTCCTTATTCTTCACACTCTTCCTCAGAGGAAGACTCAGTCGCTTGAAGGAGTTTTGTCTACCGTGGAGATGCCCTGGGCCCCTCTGAATGTCTTGGTGCTGTAGGTTTCCAGTCCCAAGTTATTGTTCAGCCACCACATGCCTTTCTTTGGAGTCTGAAAACACTGTCCACCCAGGTGTTCAAGCAGAAGTTTGAGAATTTTTCCTTATCCTTTTGTCCCTTTCTCTCCCTGTTTCTAGCTACCTGATGAGTGTAGTCCTGCCGTCCCACCATTCCCAGCCCTGCTGTCTTCTCCCTGGTCTAGGCCACCTGTGTGTGCTGCTGGGTTCCTGCTGAGCCCCTGCCTCCATCTGGGAATAGCTCATCTGGGCCACCCTCCCTGGGCAGTTGTGTGCATGTGTCCCTCCTCAGCTTCTGTGATGGGCAGGGTCCAGCACAACAGTAGAGCTCACCAGGGCCCTCGATTTGATCCTTCTTGCTTTTTCTAACCCCTCTTCCTTTACCAACTTCCTCTGCATTGTGCTCTGATTTGCACTTCTTAGCTGTGTCACCTCACCTCCTGGAACACTGCCTGTGCTGTCTTTTCCTGTGGGACTCCAGGAGGCCCTCTGAGGCTCCCTCAGACCCAGGTCTTGCCATCTGTGTGTCCTCGCATGTTCATCTCTGCCTCCTCATGTCCACACTTTGCCCTTGGTGAGGCAGGACCTTCTTTTCTGCTGCTGTCCCTGCAGGCTGGCAGCACCCTATGCACAGACACTAGGTGTCAGGAGAAGAGGGGCTGTGCAGTGCTCTGGGGAGTAGGCTGTATTCCTGGCTTCAGGACTTACACCTCAGGCTCTGATGACTCTGGCTGGTTACTGTGTTGTCAGAGAGCTGTGGGGGCAGCCAGCATTTTGGGAGCCTCTTAAGAGCTGACCTGGCATGGCAGGGCTTTGATGAGGCTCTGGGCTGGGAATGCCAGGTGTAGGCCGAGGCGTGGGGGAAGGGCAGATACAGATTCAGACTGGGACCGAGTGTCCATTTTGTGGTTGGTTCTGGCACATTTTTCAGATAGGACTTAAAGGCCACCGGAGATGGTTTTAGGGTTGAGGAATGATGCTAGCAGTGTTTTGGAAGGTAAGTTGGTGTTCGTGAGTAAAGTGCTGTAGTGGTTGGAGTGACTGGTGGGGAGTTTTTATAGACCAGCCTCAAGGATGCAGTCACAGCAGCGCAACTGGGAACAAAGGGTTTGTGCAAACTGAAGCCCTAGAGGGTTGATTATCAAGATATGGCAATGGCCAGAGTTGACCCTGGCATCTGCTGTTGGAGCCTAATGACCATCTGTCATCACCAGTGGCCTTTGCTGAGAAGTGCAGGCCTCATGCTTCAGATCAGATCTTTCCCATACTTAATGTGGCCATCACCATGGGTCTCAGGGAGAGCAGTGGATTTTGTGGGGAGGAGATGCCTGGGAGGAAGATGGATTTTGTTAACAAGTGTCTGAGTGTCTTCCTTGCTGTTTCTGGTCAGTGTCAGCTGGGAGTGCTACCCCTGGGGACAGGAAACGACCTGGCCCGAGTGCTTGGCTGGGGCTCAGCCTGTGACGACGATACCCAGCTTCCGCAGATCTTGGCGAAACTGGAGAGGGCCAGCACTAAGATGCTGGACAGGTGAGTGGGGCGCGCCAGTGCCGTGGGGGCTAAAGCCGGTCTGAGAAGCAGGCGCTCGAGCACAACTCCTGTCCTGGGGTCTGTGGCGGCTGTGAACCTCTGATGTCATTTGTATGTTTGACTTGAGCATATGTTCCTTTTCTTATGGTTTTGGGGTTTTGGTTAGATTATTCAGAGGATAGAAACAACACAGTTAAGAAGCACATCCCAAATGGTGGGTTCTCCTTAGGAGGCCATGCCTACATCTGTCATGGCGTCAGAGAAGCTGCCTCTGGTCTTCACCTGTTTTGGCTGAGGGTCTGTGACTGACTGCTGGCACAGTACTTACTGCTGGGTGTATGTTTGAGCAGTTCCATTTTCCTCTGTTCTTTTCCCAGAAGAGCACATTTTGGGCAAGTACCCTGCAGTGCTTAAAGATACTGGGCCTTCTTTAGTGGGTTGTGTCTAGTTATGTGGACACCACCCCACTGCCCACATGCCTGTGGTCTTTGGTGTCAGTGAAAATGCTCCGGGACCCTGGAGGTCTGGATGGCCTTCCTGATGGGAAGCACTGTGTGCCTGGGTTCCTGTGAAGCGCTCATCCTCACTGGGCAGGCTGACTGCTAGCTGTGCAATTTGTAGCTTTCCAAAGGAGGATAAGTCCATTTCTCTCAGCAGCACCACCTTACCGCAAGGCCAGCTGCTTATGGAAGACCTTTCCCTTCTTTCTGTGGAGCTGTAGTGCCCTGTTGGTTGTGGAGAGGAGATGTCTGTTCTCAGGCAGGTCAAGTTACAGATGTGGAGTCAAGACAGAGGGCTTAGAAGTGAGATCAGAAACAAGTCTAAGATCCAGTGACAGGCTGTGGAACTGGGGAGGAGCAGGGCTCTGCCATGGGCAGTGGCATGTCCTTGGGTGCTGGTGGGTGCTTGGCTGAGCTGACCTTGTGCCTGTGCAGGTGGAGCGTCATGGCACACGAGACCAAACTCCCTCGGCAGGCCTCCTCTTCCACTGTCACTGAAGACCTCAGTGAGGATTCTGAGGTATTGCCACCAGCTCTTTTTTGGGGGGTGGGTGCTGGAATGGGACCTAGGTCCTCCTTTGTGCTAGGTAAGTGCTTCACCGTGGAGGTCCCCCACAGCTTGCCACCACTCTTCAGACTCCATCTCATGGTCCCAACGCGTGGTCAGCGATGTGCACTGCCTCCCTCGCCTCCCTTGTGCTCGATCTGTCGTAGCTGAACTGCAGGTGGGGTGGGTTCTGATTCTTGGGCTTCGTGGCTGTAGGGTTTCCTGGGGTTATCCCAGTGGCCCTGCCCTGCCTTCCTGCTCTCTGGTGCATTCTGTCAGCTCCGTAGAACACACACACCACGTGTGCCTGTTCCCGTTCCTGTCGCAGCTGCTCCCTGGCCTGGCCTGCCCAGCCCCCTCTGCTGCCTTGTTTCCTGCAGCCCCCAGACTCCTGCTCCTGTCCTGCCCCTCCTCTCTGTGGATGTCTGGAGCTGCCCTTAGTTCTCCTACCCTGGTTCAGCACGGAGTTCTTTTTGCTCAGTGGATGTTACGGTTGTGATGTAGCTCTAAGTTCCCTGAGGACGCAGACTTCGGTGTCTTTAGTTTATGTCCTGCACTGATATGATGCTGGGCACATAGCTGTGCTCATCTCACAGGGCAGGCTCTGCTAGCTGAATGTGAGAAGGACTCTGACCAGTAGTGTGCCAACCGAGAGTGCCCAGGGCTATAGAGAGAGATAAGTTTTTACCAGTTGGTTAGGGCAGCAGTCGACAAATAGTGCTGTAGGCCAGAGTGTCCAGCCCATTTTGACATGTCTTCACAAGTCAAGAGTGATTTTTCTGGCTAGCAGTGAAGCTTGCTGGCTGTGGGGCAGGGCGGGGGGAACAGCCACAACACAGGGTGGCATTCCTGTGTCATTGGCAAAGGCTAGCGGTGAAAAGGATGGAATGTATACCACACAGAAAACATGGAATCTGCTCTGAATGGAACCCAAACCAGGGGCTATGGGCAGTGGGTCACTATGGACAGAAAGAGTGACAGACTAAGGACCCTGCAGAGGCCAGGTTTAGATCTAGACTGAAGAGGCAAGAGAACCTATTTTGACAGATTCATTTTTGTTCAGAACCAGCTTTCAGTCTGTCCACTGCTTGATGAGTCTTCTGAAGTCTCTTATAGAATACTGGCCAACTCAGACTAGTGTTAGAAGTGAGGTGAGCAGGGTGAGACAGCTAGAGGGAGTTGCCTTTCTAGACCTTGCTACCAGGGAAGTGGAAGATCTCATGGAATGCTCATGGAGACTGACAGACCCCTGTTTTGGGGTGATTGTAGGTGCAGCAGATTCTCTTCTACGAAGACTCAGTTGCAGCCCATCTTTCTAAAATCCTGACCTCGGATCAGCACTCAGTGGTTATCTCATCAGCCAAGTGAGTACTTGGCCTTGGGGAGGCAGGGCCTCAACTAAGGTGGCACCCAGAGTTCCAACCCAGCTGCCTTTCTATCTTCTCCTGACCTCCAGAGTGCTTTGTGAGACTGTGAAGGACTTTGTGGCCCGGGTGGGCAAGGCCTATGAGAAGACAACTGAGAGCTCAGAGGAGTCAGAGGTCATGGCCAAGAAGGTCTGTTCCTGGGCACGGGGTGGGAGGGGCATCCAGACACGAGGAGCATGCATTCCATGCCAGTCCATCCTATCTAGTGTTCTGTCCTGAAAGAGAAGTTGGACTCTCTCCTGAAGACCTTGGATGATGAGTCCCAGGCCTCGTCCTCTCTGCCTAACCCACCTCCCACCATTGCTGAGGAGGCTGAAGATGGGGATGGATCGGGCAGTGTCTGTGGCTCCACTGGGGACCGCCCGGTGGGCTCGGCATGCCCTGCCCGGCCACAGATCTTCCGGCCTCGGGAGCAGCTTATGCTGAGAGCCAACAGCCTGAAGAAAGCGATTCGCCAGATCATAGAACACACAGAGAAAGGTATCGGGCCTCTTGGTGGCTGGATGACTTTCTGGGTGTTCCTAGAGTTCCCTGAGTGGGTGATGACCAGGAGGGACATGTTGGTGTGCACACTGGCCCACGCATTGGTGCACCCCGACACACCCACGCCTCCTCAGCAGGCTGGCTTGCCCTCGCCTGCTGTGCGGCACCCTCAGAAGCCAGGTCGCCCTGTTGTCCCTTGCTTTGCCTCCTTCCTGACCCTGACTGTGTGCACTCTGAGCAGACCCATGCACTGGTGGGCCCACGCCTGCCTGCCCTCCTGGCTCACGTCCAGGTGGGTCCTCTGCTAGCTCACCTCCCCCCCTGTGGTCTCCAGCCTCAGGGTCCTTCTTCCCAGCCAGTTAGCACAAATGTCCAGGTGCCATTGAACTAACTGTGCCTGGGACCAGGCAAAAGGTAGGGTGTGGTGGGGCTTCAGGGTCTGACTGTCAGCCAGAGGACATCTGAGAGGGGGAGCTTGGACCCTGCCCCCTGCAGCTCCCTTGGCATTGCCACTGCTGTTACGGGTGCTCAGCGGCAGTTCTCTCTCCTTGCCTAGCTGTCGATGAACAGAATGCCCAGACCCAGGAGCAGGAGGGATTCATGCTGGGCCTCCCTGAGGCAGAAGAGAAAAAGGACTCAAGGACAGATGGCAGAGTATGCCCACCGCTGGCCCACAGTGAGAGCTTCGGGGTCCTCAAAGGGAGGAGCCATCGCAAAGGTATGTCCCTGCCATAGGCAGGCTTTGATTTGGGTTACACTTGCAGGCTTGCTGTGGGGAGCTTTAGGGGCCTTTCTCCTAATTGCTTTAGCCACTTGACCCTCTTAGAATTCATGAGCATGGTCCATTGTGTGCATCGTCTGTGTGTGCTCCTGACATGTGGCTTTGCTAGAGGACACTGGTGGAAGCTGCAGGGCCCGGGAGGCCCCTGCACAGGGAAAGGCCCTGCCTTGCTTAGGAGCGGCTGGTATCTGCCCCAGCCTTCCTGAGACTCTGACTGTGTCCCACAGGGCTACTCAGACAGGACTGTGCCTTCCAGGGCAGGATCCTTGCCCCTTGTGGAACAGACCCCGGCACAGGCTCCTCCTGTTGGGGAGGGTCCCCCCACCCCCAGCTGGCCAGGCACTGAGGGATCTGCCCAGTGTCAGTGCTGAGAGCATTGGTCGTCAACACAGAGCTCTGCCTGTGTGTGGGCTGCGCCTTCAGACCACGGCATGACCCAGCTCATCCCTGTGCTGCCATCTGTCATCTCTGTTGCCCTCAAGACAATGCAGGCCCTTGGCACATTGTGCAAATCCTCTTGCTCAGGGATTCTTTTCTTTGTCTCATGCTTTTTCTGCTTGGCTGACTGGTGGTTTGTAGCTCTCCCTGCTTCCCACAGTCCTCACACCTGTCCTTCCAGCCATGGCCCCTAATGTTTCAGCTGCATTCTACTCTGGATAGGCTAAGGGTGTTCTGTATTGGTTGACAGCATCCAGATCCCCATGTGAGAAGCTGATGAGCAAAGGAGGCCTGTCCCTGGGCAACTCTGCCTCTCTTCCTCCCCAGGCAGGAAGTCGAGATGGCCTGCCTGCACTGAACACCAAGATCCTGTTCCCAAGTGAGTGCTGTCACCTCCACCTGCCTGGGCTGGTGTGCTGGGGCGACTAGCTTGGAGGTGTTTGCTGCCATTGGCTTGGGCTTGTCACTTTGCTGGGTACTGGGTCTGACAGAAGGAATAAGACAGCATCACTGGCCACGGAGAGCTTATAGGTCCATGAACAGATAGACACAGAACTTTAAAGTTTATATAACTATGAAACATGCCCTTTTTAACAAAAGGCAGGTAGAACCCAAATAACTGTCCAGGTAGCTCCTACTACTGAGCTGCCTTCAGCCCCCAGGAAGACATTCTTTAGGGGCCTTGCAGGTGTTGGTGTCTGTGGCCCTACATATCCATTTTTGTATGATAAACGGATGATAGTGGTGCCTTTTGACCTATGAATTGTCAAGGTTCGGATGTCCTTTCATTGTTTCAGACTTGTTTAATTACAATAACGTTCTGCAGAACATGTGGCTGTGATGCTGCAAAGAGCCAAGCTGGTCTTGTCCGCAGCTTCTGGCCAGCACCCTTCCCTTCTCCCTTGCAGGTGTTCGGGCTGGGATGTCTGGTTCCTTGCCTGGGGGCTCTGTCATCAGTCGCTTATTAATTAATGCTGATCCCTTTAATGCTGAACCAGAAAACCTGTGAGTATGAGGTGCACCAGGGCATCTTGTTAAAGAATGCCGAAGCGCGGGAAAATGATTTTAGAATTAACTGGAGAAGTTAACAAGCCGCTGACTGCGTGGGCCTTCGGTTGGTGTAGCGGACGAGGAAAACCTGGGGACTGACAGCTGAGGGAGCAGAGGGCAGGGCCTCCCCTGGTTCTGTCTCAGCCCTCGGACCTGGGGGGTGGCAGGCATTCCGTGACTTGCTGGTAGCCTTCAGGGGCTTTTGTAGGGCCACCCACTCCTGCTGGAGGTTGACTTAGTGCTTGTTGTCCCTGGTCGCCCCAGTTGTACTCTGGTACCTGCTGGCCCCCATGGTCACATCTTTCCTCCCACATTCTCCTCCCTTGCTGCCCCACCCATCTGCTGTCCTGGTCAGTGACACAGACTCTGAGGAGATGACCATCCTGTACTTAGGCTTTGAAGAAGATTGGGCTGCTGCCCTCTGGGGACGTGGCCTTCCTGCTCTGCCCAGGTTCTGAGGCAGTGAGGACATCTGCAGAGCAGCAGAGTGGAGCCTTGTCCAGCCGGTGGCCTGCTGCTCCATTGCCGTTCCTGCCTGAGCCTTCAGTCAAGGCCAGAGCTACATTCCTTTGGGAGCTGAGCTACATTCCTTTGGGACTCAGAATCCTGGGTCTGTGACTAAGCGTGTTCTCCTCTTCACCTGGGGAGACATAGCTGTGCTCTGCCTCCCCCACCATGACTGCAGGCCACACAGCTTGGCCACCATAGCTCTGCCCATAACAGGCCTCTGGAGCTCATCATCTCCCTGTGTTGGCAGCTACCAACTGGGACCAGCTACCTGCTCCTTCCCTTGTCTCTGCGCTCTTTTTTTCTGGATTAGTTCTCTTTTTCCCAGGACCTGTAAATGCTGCCAGCCATGTGGTCTTCAACTTAGAAAATGGTTTTGTCCCAGAGCTTTGCTCTCAGCCAGCTGTTAGACACTTGTATTAGATGTGTCCTCAGAATACTTGCAGGTGGCGATTAGTTTTCAGATCAGGCTGCAAAAAGTTTAAACTTTTGGTCCAACCATTGTTCCCAAGCATTCTCTCCATAGTGAGTTTATGTGGGATCTTCCAACAGGCTCTCCTCATTGCTTCCTCCATGCTGTCTCCTCAGTGTGGAGGAGCAGGGGCTCCTCTTTTCACTTCCTGTCCTGAAGGGGAACCCTGGGTGACCCATGGCTGTAGAGGAGCTCAGCCATGCCAGCAGCCGGGTGAGCACAGAGGCAGGACCTGGTTAGGTGAGAGGCTGAAGGAGATGAGTCTCACAGCAGAACTCCCAGGGAGGGAGGCTTTATGGCTCTGGGCTGGCACAGATATTTTCAAGTTGAGTTCCTTTTTGATTTGGAGACTGCTTCAACAGGTCTAGGGGTGTTGGAGCATTTTGAGCCTGAGATGTGGAGGTGTGGGTTTAGGTGCCATGGAAGATCTCCTGGGTTTTTTTTTTTTTTTTTAAATTTTTTTTTCTTTAGTTGTAGATGGGACATAATGTCTTTATTTTATTGGTTTGTATGTGGTGCTAAGGATGGAACCCAGGGCCTCACGCATGCGAGGCAAGCGCTCTACCGCTGAGCTACAATCCCAGACCTCTCCTGGGTTTTGATGATGCTGGTGCAGCTGCTGTGGAGTATGTGGGCAGCTCCTCAGAAGGGTGCACGAGGCGCCATGTGACCCGCAGCTCTGCCCTTGAGCATATACCCCAGGGAATTGAAAACATATGCCCATGCCTATTTTGTATACAAGTATCTACAAATAATAACCGGAAAGTGGAATGACTCAGGTGCCCATCAGCCAATGAAGAAATAAACTAGAATATCCACATAGTGGAATATCATTTTGCAGTAGAAGTACAGATGGCCACATGTTTTATTTTGTTGTGGGTACTGGGGATTGAACTCAGGGGCACTCAACCACTGAGCCACATCTCCAGCCCTATTTTGTATTTTATTTAGAGACAAGGCCTTACTGAGTTGTTTAGCGCCTCGCTGTTGCTGTGAGGCTGGCTTTGAACTCGTGATCCTCCTGCCTCAGCCTCCTGAGCTGCTGGCATTATAGGTGTGCGCTGCCACCTGGTGGGCCACATGTTTGTGATTTCATTTGTATGAGATACTAAGGATAGGCACAGCCACCTGGACAGCAGATGAGTGGCTTTGAGGGACTGGGGAGAATGGGGAGTTGGGAGCCATTGGTTTAGGATGTGACCTTTCTTTTGAGGTGATGACATGTTCTGAAATAGTAGAAATGGTTTTAAAATTCTGTCTATGTACTAAAAATCCCTGAATTATATACTTTAAATAGGTAAATACATGACAGGTGAATTACATCTCAGTAAAGCTCTTGGTGGGGGAGGGGGGAGTGATTCATCCTGGTTTGGATTAATTTTGCTATAAGGAAGAAATGTGCAGAGCTTGGTAGTTTATCAAACAAGCCAGCCATGCCAGGCCGTTGTAATTGACTCAGTACTTACCTCTGCAGGGAGTGCTACACAGAGAAGTGTGTCATGAACAACTATTTTGGTATTGGTCTGGATGCAAAGATCTCCCTGGACTTTAACAACAAGCGTGATGAGCATCCGGAGAAGTGCAGGTGGGTGCAGCCTCATGAGCTGCCTGTCTTCTGCATCCTCCTGGCCTTTCCTTCCAGATAGCAGGTGATCTCTTTCTCAAGTCAGCGGGGTCTAGAGGGTTCAGAATGCTAAGGAGCCAGACAGACATGGAGCCTGGATGCCTCACTGTCAGAAGCAAAGGTGTAGGACACCGCAGTCCAGGGCTGGCCAGGCCAGGCAGACTGGATTTGAGAACACTGGTGGCCATGGGGTGGGGAGGGGTGAGGTAGAATGAGCCTGTGGCGCTGCAGTGGAGGCATGTGGCACAAGGTTGCGGGGAGCTGTGTTCCCCACAGGCCTCCTGCCCATCCCCTGCTCGTTGATTCACAGGGAGGGTGCAGGGGTGTGGGGATGTGAAGATTACTTTCTCCTTTGTGCTCTTCTGCGTTTTCCACATTTTCTTTGGTAAGCATGATTTTATACACAGAAGAAAGTCATGGCATATAAAACTTTGGGGAGTTTTGTTCATTTACCTTCTTGTCAAATTGTCATTATTTAGTACAATTTCCTGTTGGCAATTACATTTCTCTTCTTTGTGGTACTGAGGATTGAACCCAGGAGTGCTTAACCACTGAGCCATGTCCCCTTTTTTATATTTGATTTAGAGATAGGGTCTTGCTGAGTTGCTTAGGGCCTCACTTAGTCGCTGAGGCTGGCTTTGAACTCATGAGCTTTCTGCCTCAGCCTCCTGAGCCACTGGGATTACAGGTGTGTGCCACCGTGCCCGGCTGGTAACTATATCTCTTCAGGCATATCTGTGTCCTGTCTTCGGCTATCTTTGCTGCAGACAGGTTTTGAGACTGACTGGTTTGTGACCAGATGCATTTCCCAGGCTTTGCAGCAGAGGCTGGTCACCTGTGAAGGGTGCCCTGACCCACCTCAAGGCTTGGCTTCCATTCCTAGGAGTCGGACCAAGAACATGATGTGGTATGGTGTCCTGGGCACCAAGGAGCTGCTGCACAGAACCTACAGGAACCTGGAGCAGAAGGTCTTGCTGGAGGTGAGTGGGAAGGGTCGGTCCATGCCTCTGCGCCCTGCCCCGGCTGTTGGCCTTTTCTGCATTGTGCGTGAGCTCCCGCAGGGGAACCCAGCCGGGCCGAGCCTCCTCGGCACCTGGTACAGGGGCTCTGAAGGAAGACCAGCTCGTACCGAGTGTTTCTTTTTTTCTCCTTGCCTATTTTCTGCTGTTTAGTGTGATGGTCGACCGATCCCCCTCCCCAGTCTTCAGGGAATTGCTGTCCTCAACATTCCCAGCTATGCCGGAGGGACCAACTTCTGGGGGGGCACCAAGGAAGATGATGTACGTACAGGGTACAGGGTGGGTGGGCCAGCTTGGGGGGTGGGGCAGCCAGAGGGTCGTGAGGTGCTCTGTGGTGACTTGATGGTGCTGGGGGTGGACATGGTGGAGGGCCAGACAGACAGGGCCTCTTGCCCACAGGCTCACTGTCTAGAAGGCACACTGATGAGTACCTATGGTTGGTGAGGGACAGGCTGAGATCTGAGGGGAAACTTGGAGATGACCAAGTTGGGTGGGCAGCAGGGAAGGGGAGGGCTGTGCCAGGCAGAGGGAACATTGTCTGTGAAGGGTCACGGGCACAAGGAGACCAGGTGCGTGGAGGGTGTGGAGAAAGGGCCCATGGCAGCAGTGTGCAGCGAGTGTGTGCAAGGAGACATGGAATCCGCACGGGCCTGGGCTGCACAGGGCTGTGAGAGCCAGGGAAGAAATCTGAAATTTGGGCTGAGAATGGGAGAAGGAGGGATAAGTTTTAACCAGAGGAACTACTTCTTTGAATGTAATAACTAATAGAACAGCCAGCACTTACTACAGACCCCACACATGTGGACCCATGTTCCAGGAACTGCACACATGCCACCTTGTTCAGTCTTGTAACAGCCCCTTGAGGAGTGTGCCAGTATTAGCCCATCTGACAGATGAGGAAACTAAGGAAGAGCAATCAAGTAAATTGCCCAAGGTCTCATGCTAGCAATGGCATGCGTGGGATTTGGCCCCAGGTGGCTGTCTTCCAGCTTTGTAGCAGAAACTTTGTGCAATGCACATACTCCCGCTGCTGCAGCACCCACGTATCCTGGCCTGCCTGCCTCTCACTGGCATAGCAGCTGATGAGAGGGGCTGCCCCAGAGAAGGGGGTACAGGTGTGGTGGGGGCCGGGGTCAGCCCTCACACGGGCCTTTCAGACTTTTGCAGCTCCATCATTTGATGATAAGATTTTGGAGGTGGTCGCTGTGTTTGGCAGCATGCAGATGGCTGTGTCTCGTGTGATTAAGCTGCAGCATCACCGGATTGCCCAGGTACTGGCCAGGGTCCTCAAGGCTTGGCTCACCTCTCTCCTGGGGCTCACATCTGTTTGCAGAGGCAGGGCTTGGCGTAGGACTCACTGGATTTGCACGCTCAGGAGAAGAGAGTGCTTTCCCAGGACCTTGTGGCAGCGTTTGCACTGGCCTGGGCTAGAACCCTTCCTACCAGCTGTATTTGACAGTTAAACTCTCAAACCAAAAACCAAAAACCAAAAACACCCCAAAGCACGTATCCTACCTGAGCACTCTATTTAGATACTTAGAACAGACTCAGGCTGAGTCCTGCCCCATATCTGCAGTTGTAGGGCAGAGTGTGGGAACAGCCCAGGTCTCTGTGGTGTGTGGGGACTAGTCTGAGTTCCATCTTAGGCCTAGTCTGGGAGGGGAGACAGACTGGGTTTCCATGAGTCCCCCCTGATTATGGTGGTGGGCTGGGGAGGTCTGTCTCCCTGTGGTGTTGGGGGCCACTCTTGTTGCATGGTGTTGCAGGAGCTGCTGCTGCAGGAACACACTGGCCCAGCCTGACGTGGGGCTCAGTGGTGGAGCGCTTGCCTAGCACGCACAAGGCTTTGGGCTCAATCCTCAGCACCACAAAATAGAAAAACAAAACAGATCTCACTGGCCTGAACCCATGCTGGGATTGGCCAGTGTCTTCTGCTCTACGCACGTCCTCAATCTAGTCTGCTTGAAAGTTTATATTTTTAAGTTTTTGGTAACATTTTTCTTGAAAGAGGAAAGGGATGTCATCATCTACTCAGTGACTTTGGGGGTTTTGGCACCTGGCAGGGGTCTGTGACATCCCTGCTCCCCACCTGCTCTGATGCCTGTGTTTGTACACAGGGTCTCCTACACTGATTCCCAAAGCTCATCAGTCTCTGGGAGGGCACGGTAGGGGTGGGTAGGATAGCAGAGTTAAGGAGAGCTGCCCCTTGGGTCCTGACAGCAAAGTAGTTGGCTCTGGGAGCCGTGCCCCCTAGCGGTGGTGGGTGGGAGTCCTGAGGGGAAGGGGCACAGGCATATATATGGAGCAGGAAGGCCCCAGGCAGTGGTGCCTTGAGGCCTCTGGAGGGTGTGGCATAGCACCCAGCTGACTCCTGTGATATTGGCCCAGTGTCGCACCGTGAAGATTTCCATCCTGGGGGATGAGGGTGTACCTGTGCAGGTGGATGGAGAGGCCTGGATTCAGCCTCCTGGGTACATACGGATTATCCACAAGAACCGGGCACAGACGCTGACCAGAGACAGGGTAAGAGTGGCTGGCTCGGGGCTAGGGCTGTAGCTCAGTGGTAGAGTGCTTGCCTAGCATGTGTGAGGCACTAGGTTTGATCCTCAGCACCAAATATGAATAATAAATGAATAAAATAAAGATCCATCAACAACTAAAAAAATATTAAAAAAAAAAAAAAAAAGAATGGCTCTCTGTAGGGCCCTCTAGCAGGGATACCAGGCTCGCCTGTGGACTCACCTGTGCACTCTTAAAAGAGGAGCCAGAGAGCTTCATGTTTTGTGCTAGGATTTTTGTTTAAGACACGAAAATGAACCTAACAAGGAGTGGTTTCTAGGACATTGCCTCCCTTGCAATGTGAAAAAATTTTGCCTCTTCCTTTCCTAGTTACTGTTGACATCCCGGTAGCGTTCGTCTTGGTTACATGTATGCTCACTACTTGCGAGCGTGGTGGGGAGTGTAAGTCTGCCTCTCGTGTCCTAGGCCTTTGAGAACACCCTGAAGTCCTGGGAGGACAAGCAGAAGTGTGAGCTGCCCCGCCCACCGTCTTTTTCACTGCACACAGAGATCCTGTCTGAGGAGGAGGCCATCCACATGGACCAGTTTGGGCAGGCAGCAGGGGTCCTCATCCACAGGTGGGCTCTGCCTGGCTCTGCAGGGAGCGCTGGTGTGCAGGCTGTGGAGCTTCTGCTGGCTCTTTGCTGGGTCTGCATCACCCACAGGGCCCAGCCTGTTTCTGCTTGCCTTAGCTTTGGTTATTTCTCCTATCCCTCTTTAAGAGATTGCTTGGTTTGCATAGATAGAAACCTGAAACCCATGGAGATGTCCAGAGCTAGCCACAGACACTAACCCTGACCTGGATTTCTAGGAACATTCCCTGACTGCCTTCTTTATTTTGGAGAGTAGAGTTGCCCTCTGCTCTTATGTTTGTTAAAAAAAAGATAACCTATATAAGGCATTTTCTCTTCTTATCCTTGACAAGCGGCTCCTGGAGTGGCTGTGGCCCTTGTGACACAGTGCTCAGCATTGGTCATGGTCTCTACTGCTGTGGTGTGGGTTCCAGCAGGTCACACTTGGCCTGCTAACCAGTGGCCCTTTCCGGCCGTCCGTGATTCTTTCCGTTGCTCAACCAGGCACTCTCCCTCCCAAAGCTGCACACTGCTTGGTGCTCCTTGGTGTCTTTTGTGCTTGTCTTGGGCTTTCCCCTCCTCTGCCTGACCTCATGTGCTGGGTCCCTCTGGTCTGTCCTTCCCAGGCTGCCCTGCCTGGCTCTGGTGTGAGGAGGTGGCTGTGGGCCAGGCTTTCCACTGCAGGGTCTCTTCCAGCAGGCTGGTTGCTGCCTGGTGCCTTCCCCACTGATGTTGCTGGTCCATGCTGGCCACACGTCCTTGCCCTGGACTGCCTTCTCTCCGCGGTGGGTAGCACTGCTGCTCCCACCTCCCACTGGGGCCACTGTTCTTTCCCCCTTCTCCCCACCCTGGTCTGCCAGGGGGCTTGGACTTCCGTATTCATTCAGTTGCTTTCTGGTCAGCTGGCTTCCTACAGGCTGTGGGGCCCAGGAAGCCTGCTAGGGGTTGTGCTCACCTCAGCCCATCCTTGTTGAGGGCTTTCTGCAGCGCTGCATCTTTAGGTGGTCAGGATGAGGTGCTCCCCTGGCCTCTCCCTACTGTGTTCCTCTTGGTCTCACCTCTGCTTTCCCGAGGTGCCTCTGGCTGTGCCTTTACTGTCTCCCTTTGAGGGCTGCGCTCTGGGCTGTGTGCTCAGCCAGTCGTCAGGCCAGGATACTGCCTTCAGAGGAGGGTCTGGTTCCTGCAGGGTCTTCACCTCTGGCCCATGTGTGGCCCTGCAGGGGTCTTCCTGCATGGGTTTGCATGCTGGCCTGCTGCCTGCTTGCTGTTTACAAGATTTGAACCTCTTTTTGTGTGTTTTACTCATGGAAAAAGCGAGGATCTGCATGTCAGCTTTCCTGTTTAAATTGTCTGTTGTTGGCTGTTGGTCAGGAGGCAGCCAGCGAGGTCTTCCTGTGCCAGTGGCTGTGCCTGTGTGTGATGGCACACCTGAGCCACAGTCCCCACTGGCCTGCTGCACTGGCCTGCTGCACTGGCCCTATAGTGCTACACTGTGGGTGGCTTGGGCTGGTTTCATACCGATGTGCAAAGGGCCGTCCTCCCCTTGTCCTGAAGTGTTCCCTGTTCTTCTTCTTCTCTAGCATCCGCGAAGTAGCTCAGTGCCACCGGGATGTGGAGCAGGAACTCGCTCATGCCGTCAATGCCAGCTCCAAGGCCATGGACCGAGTGTACGGCAAGCCCAGAGCTGCAGAGGTACGGGTCTTCCCAGGCGTGGCTGCCTCAACTTGCGTAGCCCTTGGCCTTCCACATGGATGTGCACTTTGGTTCCTCTCAGGGGCTGAACTGCAGCTTTGTCCTGGAGATGGTGAATAACATCAGGGCTCTGCGCAGTGAGACGGAGCTGCTGCTGTCGGGGAAGATGGCCCTGGTGAGCTGACGCGGGGGTGGCAGGGCTCTGGATGTATGTAAGGTGACTCTTGTCTCCAGGGCACTGTCTCCTGGCTTTTTAGTCCAGGGCTCCCAGCCTTAAGGAAGGGGCCTCTGAGGTTAGCACCTGGGCCCTGGCAGCACCTCTGCCAGGTAATCTCCAGCATGGCAGAGAGCCTGTAGCAGTACCTTGTGGCTGACCATGTGCTTCTCCCTTTGGCCCCTGGGTACTGAGCCCTGCCTTCTCTGTGCCAGACCTGCCGGGGGCTATTGCCTGTCCTACCTAGCCCTGGGGGAGCCTGATGCAGAAGCCAGAATAGGGGCCAGCCAGCCTCCTTGGAGTAAAAGGGGGATGTGGGAAGGACTTGCTGGGACTCCCAGTCTAGTTGCAGTCTCCAATCTCTACCTCCATCTTGTGCTGCCCCTGTATGTCATGCTGCTAGCTTATTGCACCCAGCATTCTTGCAGCTGGCATAGCTGTGTGGTCCTGTCCCCTTTGTGAGAGAGGGAGCCCAAAGAGAAGCCCCATGGTCAGGTGCCAGCCCTGTGCAGGACATGTGGTTTCCTCTCACCTCCACCAACACTGCTTAGGAAGGAGGTTCTGGGGTTGTCCCCATACCTGGGGCTCCCTTTCTGGAAAGTTTAAGAGCTCCAAGGGCCTTACCTGCTGGGCTTTGCTGGCCCTGGTGTCTCGTTGTGACCAACAGCTGTGTTTCTTTCTTCCTGCTGGAGCAGCAGTTGGACCCTCCTCAGAAGGAGCGGCTGGGTGCTGCTCTCACCGAGATGGACCGACAGCTTGGGAAGCTGGCAGATACGCCCTGGCTCTGCCATCCCACAGAGCCTAGTGATGAAGAGGTATGTGAGCTGAGGCCTTGGTGTGGTGTCCCCTGGACACGTAGCACTCGCCTGCATTCAGTAGCCCCTTTCAGCTTTGGGATTGAGATTGCCTGGGTCTCTAGCTACTGATAACCATCCTTGAGACTTCTTTTTAAAATGGCTTTCCTAACTAGGCGCGATGGCGCAAGCCTGTAATCCCAGCACTTAGGGAGGCTGAGACAGGAGAATTGCGAGTTCAAAGCCAGCCTCAGCAATGGTGAGGCACTAAGCAACTCAGTGAGACCCTGTCTCTACATAAAACACAAAATAGGGCTGGGGAGGTGGCTCAGTGGTCAAGTACCCCTGAGTTCAATCTCCAGTACCAAAAAAATTAAAAAAAAAAAAAAAAAAAAAAAAAGGCTTTCCTGGCAGGGAGAGATTGTGTGCCTAGGAATGAGCTGGGGTTGGGGCTGAGAGACACCTTTGACAGCCAGGCACACACTGTTCTCTTATAGCTGAGGACTGGCTGGGCAGTAAGTAGGAGGCAGGCAGAGCCCAGCCCAGTTTGCTAGTGTGGAGACATGTCCAGTGGATACTTGGCAGCTTCAGCTAGTGGTGTTGCTCAGTGTTGAGCGCTTGTCTGGTATATGCGAGGCCCTGGGTTCTATGCCCAGCACTGAAAAA
>PVHX01021453.1:0-29774 GCA_004024805.1 Geosciurus inauris
AATAGGAATTTCATTACATCTGTACAGCACTTTTGGTAATATGATTATTTTGAGAAAATTAATTCTGCCTATCCAGGAACAGGTAGATCTTTCCATCTTCTAAGGTCTTTAATTTCTTTCTTTAGTGTTCTGTAGTTTTCATTATAGAGGTCTTTCACCTCTTTTGTTAGATTGAATGCCAATCTAACAAAATCTTTTTACATTTAATAAATCATTTTACATTTAATCTTTTGATAGATTGAATACCAAGTTTTTTTGTTGTGGTGGGGTTTTTTTGTTGTTTGTTTTGTTTTTTGTGACTGTGATGGAGTGGGATAGTTTTCCTGATTTCTCTTTCAGCTGATTCATCATTGGTGTATTGAAATGCAATTCATTTATGTATATTAATTTTATATCCTGCTATTTTGATGAATTTATTTATGAATTCTTGAGTTTTCTGGTGGAACTTTTTGGATCTTCTAAATATAGAATCATGTTACTGGAAAATAGGGATAGTTGGAGTTCTCCTTTTCCTATTTGTATCCCTTTAATTTCTTTCTTTTGTCTAATAACTCTGGCTTAGATTTCACAGACTATGTTGAATAGAGGTGGTGAAAGAGGGCATCCCTGTTTTTTTCCACTTTTTAGAGGAAATAATTTAGATTTTTCTCCATTTAGAATGATGTTGGTCTTTTGTTTAACATATACAGCTTTTACAATGTTGAGGTATTTTCCTACTCTCCCTAGTTTTTCTAGTGTTTTGAACATGAATGAATGTCAAATACTTTTACTTAGTGACTTATCTCACATATTGTCAGACACCAGAGTGGTAAGGGTCCTACAAGATCATCTTTCCTGTGATGAGTAAAAGTTAATGGCTAGGTAATTCCGTTAGAGGAACAGTTAGCCCTCTTTGTTCCATTCCCTGTTAGAGTTTCCTTGGGTTTATTAAATGCATTTTAAAGATTTTCCTAGGATCCTGGAAATAAAATAAAAAATATTTTCTTATTAAATGTTCTCATATATGCCTTTGTGTCAGTAGTTACAAACTGGAGAGATATTGGCCAAATCTGACATGCAGATATTCTTGCTGTTGTTTGACTTGAAAAATTATTTCTTCTAAAATCATTAATCAAGATATGATCATGCACCCCCATATGCACCTATGCATAAGTGGATAGATTTAGATTTAGATGATTTAGATTTAGATTTCAGCTTCCCTTGAATACTTTTAAAATAAATTTGAATAAGTTTAAGGACTTTGCCAAATGGGGTTTGCATTTCTGCATGGGAACCATTAGACAGAACTCAGGAGCAATTCCATATTAGAGTGGGTGAGACTTCTCCAGTTCTCGAGCATCCTCACCCTCCTTCTCATCCTGTGGTGCTCAGGCAGTCAGTCACCACATATCACCATTCTAATGTACTTTTCCATCTTCCAATAAACACACATCTTTCACATGTATAGCACTGAAACCTATTCAAAATGTTCAGTAAGTACTTACCACATCCAGCTTCAGATAATAAAGTGACACCTTCTCCTTTTCAAAGTTCTCAGTCCTATGTGAGTGATACTTGCGCTAATGATTCATTCTGTATGGTTCATGTTACATGCTTCAATTAACATTTATTTAAAAAAACATGAGACTTATTCCTGGATACAGGAAAGAATTGGGGAAGACTTCACAGGAGAGGTGAAATTTAAGCAGAATTTTGTGAAAAACTTGTCAGATGAAGAAGATGACAGAAAACTTTTGTGTTTACAAGTCAGAGAGAAAGGAAAGTGCATTTTGGACCAACAATTTGTTGGACTTTTCTAGAAGGCTGAAGGAAGATTGAATGATAAGTTAGTGAGGTTGAACTTCAAATGCTATCCTGAATAACTTTGTAATCATTATCAATGATGTTCAGGGGAATGAGTATTGTTAATAATTGAAATTCTCCATGCTTCAGTTTGTATCTGTTGGTATAGTTCCAAGTATACTTATTCCCCTAAAAACTCTTCTTGTACTTAAAGGCATTTTTGTAGATAAAACTTCACCACTTCAAGATAAATAATACTTAATTTTGCTTAATTTTTTTTAGGACCTGTTTTCTATTTCTTAAATCTCTTTTGTTCACAAATGGTTCTATGTATCTGAGAAACCAGGCTTTTCTTCATATTATAGTATCAATAACTTAGATTTTTGAGCCCTTGGCTTCAGTGTGTGACCTTGAGAAACTTAGTCTCAATTTCCTCCTTTAGAATGGGTTTAATAAAATTTTCCCTACAGAGTTGGAAGAATTAAATGATGAATGTAAAGCACTTATCATAGTGCCTAGAATTCATTGAAAATTAATGTTTATCATTAGAGGGCTTTTAGAGTAGAAATAAATCCATTCATCTCCATTAATATCCAAGACTATCAGTGACCTAACTACCATAACATCATCATATCTTTCAGCTTCTGCATTGTCTATCCCATTTTTAACCCTGTCTACTTATTTTTTATTAATTTCTTAGCTTTGAAATTTTCTTAATATCTTCTCAAAATATATCCATTAGATTCACTATTTATGTATTTTCTCTTTTTTCTTTTAAAACATAGGGCAGCAAGAATATGTAAAAAGCTTACTAAAATCAATTAATAAGACAGATAATTCATTAGAAAATGGTCAAAAAGAAAAAAAAAATAAAGATACTTCAAAAAGAGAATGACCTAAATGACTAAAGTACAAAAGTGTGGCCAAGTTTGCTAGTGATCAGTGAGATGCAAATTAAAGTCACAGTAGAATATATTGTTATACACACATCAGAATGACTAAAATTCAATAGACAAACACACCAACCACCTAGAAAATCAGGCTTACAAACAAAATCACACTCAGCCCTGACAGACTGTACCATGTTCAACACTGCAACCTCTTAAGAAAGCTCAGAGAGGGAAGCTCCAAACCAATTATCTTGGCTAAATGTAGAATAAAACAATGCAACTTTATGAACTAAAGCACAGGCTCCAAGACCTGTAGACCTTAAATGGTTAAAAGAAAACATCTAAGGAACTACATTGATGTGACTGAAAAATGGTTTAAATCACCCCAGAAGCAACCCCCCCTAGGAACAAAGACTAAAAGAGAAAAAATCTGAGCGTGCACAGAATCAGGGGAACAGATGTCCCAGGATTTCAGCCAGATTATTAAACATAATAGCAAATGACCAAGCAAATCAATAATTCTGGAGTTTGGAGAGGGAGTCAATATTAAAAACTGCTGCAATATATTTCCTACAATGTCCAAATTTGTTTTAAATGATACATGCAAAAAAGTAGAAAAGTGTCCTTAACGCTCAGAAAAATATTGAGAAATAAAAACTGACTTTGTGGGCCCTGATGCTTCATTTAATGGAAAAAGTGATTTCAACGTAAGTGTTGTAAATATATCCAAAGAACTGAAGGAAACTACATGGGCAGAATCAAAGAAAGACATGATGGCAAGTCCTAATCGATAAATATAATTGGTAAAGAGCTAACATTATAAAAATGGGGAAATTCTGGAATTAAACATAAAATATATGAAATAAAAATTTCATAATTTTTCCTGAGGAAATCCTGGGTCTATACTTCAGTTTGTTCCTTTCATTCACTGAATTAAATTTTTTAAATTGAATTTATTCAACAAATACTTATCATAGAGAAGCAATACCAGGCATCATGGGAGTAGTTAAGAGAAGATCTGCTTTTGCTTTGGAGTTCCAAGAAGACTCATCTGAAAGAGCGACATCCAAGAGAAAGCCCTGAGGATCAGTGAGTTTCCCAAGTTAAATCAGGAAGAAAACTGTTCCAAGCAGAAAGAATTTGTATCAAGACACTAAGGCAGGAAAGAAGTTATGATCTTATAAAAAACAAAATAAAGGATAAATGAAGTCACCTGGAGATTGATGGTGGAGTGGTTAAAAATAGAACCAGAGAGTCCAAAAATTAATTTCTAGACATTTATAGGAAGTAATTGATTCCATCAAAAATGTCTTTAAGCAGGCAGGGGATATAGCTCAGGCCTAGCATGCATGAGGTCCTGGGTTCAATCCCCAGTACTGAAAAAAATATAGTCCTTAAAAATTAATTTCAATTCTCAATCTTCCTTTATTTCTGTAATATATTTTCCAAACTGTAGCCAAAGTAAGCTTTTTTTTCTTTTTGGTACTGGGGATTGAACTCAAGTACACCTGAACACTGAGCCACATTCCCAACCCTATTTTGCATTTTATTTACAGATAGTGTCTCACTGAGTTGCTTGGCATCTTGCTTTTGCTGAGGCTGGCTTTGAAGTTGTGATCCTCCTACCTTAGCCTCCAGAGCTGCTGGGATTACAGGTGTGTGCCACCGCGCCCAGCCCAAAGTAATCTTTATAAACTAAAAATTCTATGATGCCCTCACTTCCACCTCAGGATGGCTCCTTATGGCTGGCCCTTGAATGCTTCAGAATCATCTCTCTGCTCTCTTCCTCCCTCCCTCACTGGGTTCCAGCACTATGTGTCATCTTTAAATGCACTTGCTCTCCCTTATGGCTTTGTATCTCTATGGATGCTATCTCCTCTGCCTGCAATGCTGTCCACAATTCCTCTTTTCTTCTTATCTTTTAGGTTTCAACCTAAACAGTACTTCTTCTATACTGGCATCTTTCATTTCTTTAGTCTGTACTACGCATCCCTCTTTGTTGATCCTGAAGCACTTAAACTATGAGACAATGGCATTTTGACTTGGCTCTTTACCTCAAAACACTGTAAGCTCACTGAGGTCATGGATCTATCTGCAGTATTTAGCATGGTGATTAGCACACATGAGTGCCAAACACAATTTTGTTTAATTAGTAGATCAATGTGGTGAGGTAGTACTGATCTTGTTCAGAAGATATTGAAATTGAATGAATGAATATTTTGAGCAAAATTTTCAAAGTCAATAAAGAGTAAAAATAAATCAAATGGATGTCATGAAGACATCTATGGTAAACTAATGCCTCTCACCCTCAAATTATCCATATTCTCATCCCCAGAACTCATGAATATGTTAACTTACATGGCAAAAGGAACTTTGCAGGTCTGATTCAATTAAAGATCTTGGGTTATTGGGTGAGTCTCCTGTAATCATTAGAGTGTTTGCAAAAGACCAGCAAGAGGGTCAAAGTCAAAGTCAACATGAAGACAGTACAGAAGGAAAGAAAGACAGGAAGAGAGACTAGAGGGTGCTGTGCTGCTGGTGTTGAAGATGGAGGAAGCACCAATTTTAGGATTTCTGACTTCTAAAATTATAAGAAAATATTTTGTATTGTGCTAAATCACTAATTTTGTGGGGATCTGTCACAGTAGCAACAGGAAACTAACACAACATAGTTCAGTCTTTCCATGTAAAAAGTGCTATAGGAAATAGAAGACAAGGACAGAAAATGGGTACAAATAAATGGAGGATCACATCACATCCTCTGTTAACGGATGAGTTGATGTGTTGCTTTCCTATTTGTATCCCTTTAAAAGAGAAATTTGAACCAGGTTTATCCTATTGAAATCAAGAGGAGGAATGAAGAAACTGATAATATTATCAGAATTTCTTTTACATTTTCCTTAGGTCAATTATTTTTGTTTATAAAGTAATCACATAGTTCATGAGTTCAGTTGGCATCAGGGTTGCACAAAAAAAAAAAAACAAGAGGAAAAATAGATCGATCGTTTCTATATCTTTCAAACTCATTACTATTTATAATTGATTACCTGCTTGGCAGCAAAACATTTAACCGTTCACAACAAAGAAAAAATTAAAGCCTTAATAATTGATTATATTTGCTTCCATTTTTCTAGCATTGCACAGTTTCAGAATTGATATGTAGTATTTTTCCATCTCTAAACACCCCCTTTTTGACCTATAAGGTATTTTTAAGTTAATATGTAGCATGCAGGGCTATTAATAAAGTATATCAGATCACCTTTGGAATTTTCTAATAGCTTCTAAATTTTTCTTGCCATCAGCTATTTACTGAATGCACCATTAAATCTCATGTTAAATTTCATTATTAAAAACACCTAATAATGCACTCTGGAAAAAACAAAATGCATTGTTCTCTACCCAATAAAAGTTTAGTATTGTTTCCTATAATAATTTTAATTAGTTTTGACTCTCTACCTTTTGTAGTTCACCATAGGCCTTACTGGGTTTAATTATAAATTGTATGTATTTAATAAATGCTGCTTTGATATTTTCCAGTGACAACTACATTTTATTTGAAGAAAGAATGTATTAGAATAAAAATTGTAAGAGACTAACCCATTGTACAAAATGATTAATTGAATTCTAGATTTATATGCATTTTTGATGAATGATTTCCCACAGTAAAATGACTTGAATGGTATATCAGGGCACTATTATTCATTTTTATAGGTTTGCACAAAGTGCATATCACCATTATTATAGATCAGCTGTGAAGATGTGGATTTCATTTCACCTTCATCCATTTTTAAGTCTGACAAACTTTGTTCTATAAACTTGGAGGAAAAGTAAAATTATTCCAAGACTATTAAGCCCTGAGATTGGTTTCCCTGACTATCTGGAAGACCAAATAAAGAAAAAAAAATCCATAATTTTCACAAATCTTTTGCTCTATCAGAATTAGACACCAATTTCTTTAGCTCCAGCTAATAATTGTTGCTGATGGTTATTAAAAGCTAGAGTGAAGACAATCCCTAAGACAGACTTCTCAGCCTCCCCACCAGTAACAAGGAACAGCTGCTATTCCTGACCAATGTGACTGAGCCAATCCACAATGTCTTTGCTCCTTCAGGAGGCCACCTCCTGTCACATCCTAAGCAGCTAGGGAAGGACTCCATATAAGAAGATCTCTTCCTTGAAGAGACAGCCAGTTGCCTCTACTACAGCTTCCCTTCCAGCCCCTTGCAGTCTTGGCCAGATTGGAGGAACTGGTTGGAGGTTGCCCTGCATTCTCTTTCTTTCCCTCTGCCTAAGTACATCTCCATAATGTCATTTGGCATCATATCAAAGGGCAAGGGAAGCAAACACTCACCCACAACTCTCGCTGGTCAGAGATTCCCAGAGGAGTGCCTGTCCTCATCCAGGCCTGTTCCCTGTGTCTGTGTTGTGAAGGCTGGGACTCTGAAGAGAGAAGGGGGAAGGGATTGTCCTAAAAATGCTTACCATTCTTTTGTTCTTATTGGGATCTGTTCTTGGGGAGGGCAGTTTGGGTGAAGCTTGTCCTTCTGTCTTCCTCATTAAACTCTCATTTACACACACACACACACACACACACACACACACACAGAAAGAGAGAGAGAGAAAGAAACTAGAGTGAAGAATCTCTTCTCTACATTCCACCTCAAATTAGAACTCACGTGACTTTCTGTATCTTAAACATTATAAAATCATCATATTAGGACTGTGATTCATTTGTGGAAACAAATTAATAGAATGTTTCTAAAAGCATGAATAAAAATTATTAGAAGATTCCAGTTTCAGAGCTTGAAGGCGTTGGATAGAAACACAAAAAACTAATGAAATGCATGTGTAACCTGTTTGGAAAAATATAAATGGGAACAAACCCATGGTTCATCAACCATGAGAAAATGTAAGTGAATCCTTCAACAATGCTCTGATAAGCCCTGCCTAAACAAATGTTAATCTAGGGCAGTTAACTTTACACATGTGGCTCTTTTGTGAAGATCTTCCTTGTACTAATTGTACTGAATGAGAAGACCACTAGATCCTGTAACTACGTGACACTTCAAACTTTAGGCTTGCTGAATCCTTCCTGCACAACCACTCTTTTGATCATTTGGCTGCCTGTGTGCTGTTGAAGCTAACTCAGGTATACTGAGGTATTTGACAGCTGTGGGGTTTTGAAGGTAATGCAATCTAATGTGTGATCCCTCCCTCCATTTTCAAACCTAAACCAGTTCACAGATTCAGAATCCTTTGAATCAAAGGAAAGCTAAATTTCATCAAGGAAGGACTCAATATCCCAAACCTTACATCATCCTTCTTCAGTGGAAGCTAGGAGTTATTTTCCAAGAGAACAAGAAATACCCAGACTTTTGAATGATGATGAGATATGAGTTCTGGGACTACACTAATCCTTAGTATAGGAAATTAACATGCCACTGTAATTCATCAGGCAGAGTAAAGACTTTACAAGGTCAGGAATAAAGTTTTTTCTTAAATCTTTATCACAGAAGACCAAGCGTGTTTAAGAACCTATCCAGTGGTCATTTCTCAGTTCCTGATTGTGTAGTGAAATTAGACATACTTGATGGTTGCATGAATTCCTACCTTCACCTCCTAACCTATAGGGTAAAGCTTGTTTTAGTAGGAAGGACAAATTGGAGGCCTTTAGAACTGCTTTCTTAGAATCACATGCACTGAACCCCAAAATTGTAATCCAAAAACAATGCTACATTTCTTCAGAAATCTTAGTGATTACTGCAAATCAAAGACTTGAAATATATTGTAGTGATGCCCATGGCATAGCCCCTTAACTTTCCTCTTTGGGTTATGCAGAGATATGTCTTGGAGAATTAGATTGGATTATCATACATTTAATAAGATAATGAACAGAATTTGAGGCTTTGTTCCATACCAGAGGCTGGCATGGTTAAAGAGAGAAGCGGGTAGAGATGTTGATTAAGGATACATATTTGCAGTAAAATAAGAGGAGTAAAGGGGTAAATACAAGTGATGTATTCTATGGCAAAGTGACTATAGCTACCAGTTTATATTCTTGAAAAATACAAAGGGAGGAGATAAGTACTCTCTCCTCAAGCTAATAACTATGTGAAGCCATACATTTGTTAATTAGCAACATTTGATCATTCCATAATGTTTCTAAACTTCAAACATTGTCTCTTTATTAGAGCAAATCAACAGAGACCCTAGCACCTGATTTGCACTACTGAACTGGCAAATTACTTTATACCAATTAGCAAAATCCACCAATACAGCTTTCTTCTGCCTGACAGGAAAAGTAGTTTACTTCACTGGCTTACCTCAAAATTACCAACCCTCTGGCTTTCTGCCAGAATATGGTAGTCAGGGCCCTTGAGCCCTTGTCATCCTACTTGACATTATATTAATCTATAAATAGATAGTACAATGCCAACAAGATCTACCAATCAGGAATGATGTGGTAAAATTCAAGTATGCCAGAGAGTAGAGGATAAAATAAACAGAAAGATGGAAGGGCCTGTAGCCAGACACACTGAAGCCCACTGATCTAGGAAATGTCTATATAGTCCCTATAACCTGAGAGCAAGTTATTGCACCTTTTCTTCCTTTAACAAGAAAGAATCACAATGCTTGGAAGGCCTTTTTGGATTCGGGATAAGTAGACACCAACCATATCTCGAAAGTGCTTTTTCAGCTCTTTGAAGAAATGATCTATAAAGTTGACTTTATTCCATGAAGTCCTGAGCAAGAAAAAATGGTCTTTAATTGGTCCTGGCTGGATGTTAAGCTATACTTCTCTTGTGACTTGTGACCTTACTGAAGGTACTCAAGAGTCTGTTACTGGTCAGAATGCTGTATTTGGCTCCTGGTACCCTCTAATAGGAGAATCACAACACAGGTCCCCAAGGTTGGGGGAAAACCTTGCACAGCAATTTTTCTATTGATAAATAGCTTCTGTTGGCACTATCACAAGCTAAAAGCTTCATTATAGGATGATGCTTACAACTGACTTTGCAGTGTGAGCTTCCCATCAGTAACTGGGTATTTACTGGTTATAAATTTGAACATGCAGAGAAGCTTTTTATCATTCAATAGAAGCACAAGTATGTCTTTAAGGTGCAAGTAAGATATAGGAACTATTGACTGACTTTCACTTGTTACTACTGTGTGGTCACTTATCCCTCAGTCCATCCCTATGGTCTTTTAGAGATTTTCCTATAACCAGATTACTGAGTAATAAAAAAATGTGAAGCCCAATCACTAAGTATATTACATGATGTGCTGGCACTGGCTAGAAACAGATGGCTGTAGCATTAAAAGCCCTCTCCAGGGTAGCCCTAAAATACAATTTGGGAAGGAAACACAGAGCAGAACATAGAACAGTACGTTTTTGTTAGACATCGTTCTGAAAAGAATGATTGTTAGGGGCTGGGGTTATGGCTCAACGGTTGAGCGCTTGCCTCGCATACGTGAGGCACTGGGTTCGATCCTCAGCACCACATAAAAATAAATAAAGATATTGTGTTAAAAAAAAAAGCTTTAAAAAAAAATAAATAAATACATAAAGATATTGTGTTCATCTACAACTAAACAAAATATTTTAAGAAAAAAGAATGATTGTTAGAAATACAGTAAATCATCACACATAGGTACTGGAAAACAGTTTAAGGTGATAATCAGGGACTCAGAAGAACCAAGATTGGAGAGGAGTCTGCTTAGAGACCTCTTGAAAGAGGCACAGAGAGTGACAATATTTATACCCTCATGTGAACGCACATTAAAGGCCATGCTCTTCACAGAAGGATGTCAGTGGTCAGATGTTCAAGATGACTTATTCCGTGGGCATCACACAAACTGCTCGACCACCTATCACTTGAGCAAAGGTTATGTGTATGAAGTAACCAGGACTATGGAGACCAAGATGCTGCTTGGGCTTTCCCTCACTGTTCTGTTTTTGTCATCAGTAACACCATAGGCCTAGCCTGCTGGCAACAGAGACCCAAACTGACTCGTCATCATTTCCCTAGCGGCAGAGTTCTTGGATATACTTCTTTTCATCATTATTTGTCCTAACTGAAATAAATACATATGACATTGAATTTCTCCCAATATCACCATCTTTGGATTTATTAATGTTTCATTCACCATCCAAGTCTCATACATATCATTGTTTATGACAAAGGAACTCATTTTACAGCAAAAGGAGTCAGAAAATGAGCTCACTCTTGTGACTGACTTCTCTCTGAATTCCATCACCCAGAAGCCACAGACAGGAAGGTAATGCGGAAGGGCCACTATCAGCTCAGCTGTAGTGCTGACTCAGTGACAGCATCAAGGAGAGGGGAAGCTGACCTTGCATGAGGTGTATAGATTTCGATGATCAGTGTCTGGTGTTCCTTTTCCTAAAACTAATAGTGGAAGCAAGGGTGGCTACTTTCACTATTTGGGCTAATTCTCCATTTGCAAACTTTTGCATGTTTTTCTACCTGTGGGCTTCGAGGAGTCTTGGTTCTTAAGGTAAAAAAACAAAGTATCTCTTTACCAGATAATGGGTCCAATGAACCAGGAGCAGAGAGTGCCACATGGACATTTTGGGTTCCCTATGCTATTAAACCAACAAGCAAAGCAGAAGCCATGTGGAAGAATTCTAGTTAAAAAGAGGAAAAAAGTTGTTACCACACAAGGAGATGAATCTGAATATGCCCAGAACCAAGAGGATCATCAGGCTCATTTTCATGTGCAGTGGTAAATGTTACTAGGAAGACTACAGTGATCTCTCAGAAGTATTATTTCCAGAAGCAAGATCCTTGGGAAATGACAATCTGTGTCACCAGACAGAAACAATCATGACCATATGAGGTGCTGGCTTTGGGCAAAGATAACTAGAAATGAGAACTGAGAGAATAAGGTTATCATCTACACAAGGAAATATTTCTGCCTTCTTGATTAAGCATTTAACTATCAAAATGATCTTTTTTTCTTTTTGACTTAAAATTCAGAAAATAGAATATTTCCAGACATGGCAATAGGACATGTTTTGAGTTGTACACTTACTAACCATATGAACTGTGTAAAATGAGAACAGTAATGGTGCCGCAGAATATCCACGAACTATGACCCATTTTCCTGTCTGTAAAATGAGTCGTTTAGATTATCTCAAATTTCTTTTTCAGCTTTAAGATTTTACAATATCAGGAGTATAGAAAAGATCAGTACATTTCCTTTTCCCTATCATTAAATCCCTTTGATCTGACGGTTTTTTCCTTAGTTCTTTGGGGGAACTTTTGGCTTTATACTGAGTTAGAATTTTTACAGTTAGAATGCCAACCAACTTCTTGAAACTATTATTGAGATAGAACTGTGTGGTTGACCTTTGGAGCTGATACAAAGGGAATGAAATTCAACACCTATGTTCTAATCCAACAATGTGACTGACAAAGAAAGGTAAAGGATTGGAACCTCATAAATGAAGTTAAAGCAAGTGCCTTTTATTTTTGCAACTCTATTAGCTATCAATGTTATAGGTGTTATGGTTTGAATCTTCTTAAATAGTTTATGTTAACTGTGAGCGAGCATTGGAATTAGAATGAAATTAGGCAGAATTGTAAGACAAAAAAAGAGCCAGTTCTTGAATCTTTGTCCTTAAACCAGAGCATGGAGTGACTTAAATATTGATCAACAATTGGAGTTTGTGCAGGTAAAAGCATGACATAAAGGGAAGATATTGTCCTTGCATAGAAGTGCATTGGAATGCTGCCTCTGTGTTTCTTTGGCTGTGTTACTCCAAAAACAATACAATTCCTCAATATACATTTTTTTCTATCTTTAAATAATTGTCACTCCAGAGTTGGAAGTTTAAATGAGATATCGCCTATAAAGTGATTACCGTGGTACTTAACATGCAGAGGTCAATTTTTTACAAAAATCACTCCACAGGGATTTAAAACCAGGTACAAAGATAGAGAAAACAAAGATGATTTCAGTTAAGAGAGTTTGAGCTGAACCTAAAGATGTTTATGTTTTTGGCATCACTAACCAAGATAGTGGAATTTTAAAGACCAACAATAAGGCAAAGGCACCCCTTGCCCATGGGCAAACAACCCCAAACTATCAAATCTTCAAATCATCATAGGAAACAAATATTTTGACTGTAATTCTCATGGTTTGTTCAGATGTTTGGTATCAAGCACACTGCAACTCTATTTAGAAATGAATACATTTCTGGCCAGAGCAATGACTAAATATTAGAAAGAAATGAAGTCAATCTTTCTTCTTTTTTCTGCCCTTGATCCAGAAATGATGCTTTGAGATCTACAGTGTTGCCAGATAATTGGGTATTAGCCAAGCATTGAGTTTGGAAATAACACTCATCTACAGTGATTTATAGGATTATTTTTATTCTCTGATGTCCTGGGGATTTTCCCAGGAGTTAACTGAGCTCAACCAATTACCCCCTCTCCTTTTTATCTTCTCCAAGATTGGATGGAGGGAGCAGATTTCAATGTTCAATTATTGATTTTATCTGCAAAGACATCTAATTATTGGGGCTGTACTGTTCATTCAGAGCTTTTGATAATTCACATCTGCTGAAGTTTCCTTTTTCTTCCATGGTGAATAAAGCAATTTCTAAGTAATTTATTACTGTAAAATAAAAAGGAAGAGTTTAATCTAATTCAAATTTCTTTGTTAGCAACCTTATCCACTTAGTAGCATCATTTATACAATAACATGATTTACCAATTCTAGACTACTATTTTCTATTTCTTATGCCAACTTTAATTTAATTATATGCTATTTTCCAAGTTCATTATATTCATTTATCTAGAATATGTTCACATTTTTTAAAAAACTCTGGATTACTGAGGTTATAGATGAAATATTGAGTTAGAATTACTCTCGATGTGTTATTTATATGTATATTATTACTAAATAACACTTTTATGTATCTCAGCAATGTTTAAACTTTTTAACTGTGTGCTTATGTGCACATGGCAATCATTATTAGCCATAGCCTAATTATCCCGTAATCAGTGAATCTGATAAACCTAATTATAGAATCAGAGAAATCAAAGACTGAGGAGAAAAAACTGAAAGAGTGCTTCATTTTTGGTTCAGAAAAAGAGTCTAATTTATTATTCATCTGAACAATTCTGTGTGGTAAATTGGCTTCACCCTTATTCTTGTGTTCACATAGGAAAGTAAACACTAACCAATGTCAAACAATTACAATCTGAAGCTGCTGCTCTGGCCATTGCACCAGGAGGCTTCCCAGGCATTTATTTTTATATTCCTAAGTAGACAACCACACTGTGTGCAGTAAGTGAGGAGGACTTCTTGCCTACTTTGATTCAGTGGCAGTGCTATGGGGAGCAGATAAGATGCATGAAAATCTAATGTTATTTTACGTTGAGCAAATCTGAGCAAATATTCTAGTACCATCATAGATGCCCTCAACATAGCATATATAGTCAACATACTAAGAATGCCTGTTTTCAAGGCTTCTTTCTACATTCTGGGGAAACAGCAGTGATCAACACAGAGTAAAGCCCATTTTTAGTGAGACACACACTCCAGTTGGTTAAAGAAGCTAATTATAAAACCAGAACCAAATCATGTTAAGTGCTATTATCAAAGATTCAAAAGATAATATTGTTTAGCTTAAAAGACCACAGAAGACATTTAAGAATAAGAACCAATAAGGGATGAGCCATAGGAAGATCTAGGAAAGGACTTTCCCCAAAGAAGAAACAAAGCGAAATGTCCTGAACTAAACAGGTAAGATTAATCCTTTGATTTTTATGAAAATATATATTAAGATGCTCTTTATGCAATAAAATTTGCCATTTGTAAAAGTGTGTGGATCTGCTAATTGTGATAGACATGTGGAATTATGTAATCATCAGAATCATAACACACAACAGCCTCATCACCCAAAAGAGTTGCCTCATGTTCTTCAGCTACCTTCATCCAGCTACATATTTTCTCTCACATTTATGAGCTTTCGCAGAATAGCTCATAAATGGCATTATATAATCTGTTGCCTTTGAGTACTTCTTTCCCTCAGCATAATGCATTCAAGATGCATCTGTGAGCAAGGTGTGGTGGCGCAAGCCTGTAATCCCAGCACTTAGGGAGGCTGAGACAGGAGAATTGCAAGTTCAAAGCCAGCCTCAGCAATGGCAAGGCACTAAGCAACTCAGTGAGACCCTGTCTCTACATAAAACACAGAATAGGGCTAGGGATGTGGCTCAGTGGTCGAGTGCCTCTGAGTTCAATCTCCAGTACCAAAAATAAATGCATCTGTGTTGCCAGGCACAGTGGCACATGCCTGTAATCCCAGTGGCTCATGACGCTGTGGCAAAAGGATAGCAAGTTCAGAGCCAGCCTCAGCAAAAGTGAGACACTAAGCAACTCAGTGACACCTGTCTCTAAATAAACTACAAAATAGGCTGAGGATGTGGCTCAATAGTCAAGTGCCCCTGAGTTCAATCCCAGGCACACCCCTGCCCCCGAAAAAGATTCATCTGTGTTGTTGACTGTATCAGTAGTTCATCCCTTTTTATTGCGGAGCTGAGTTTTTATTGCTGCTGAATGGATGTACCACAATTAAACTTTTCCTCAGTTTTCCCTTGGCTTTTATTTCAAATAATGTGCTTTAGAAATTAACATATAGGTCTTTGCATGAAGTAGGTTTTCATTTCACTGGGGTAAATACCTAGAAGTAGGATTACCATATCACGTAATGAGTATATGTATAACTGTAGAAGAAACTGCCAAACTCTTTTCCCAAGTGGCTGCACCATTTGGCATTCTGAGTAGCAATGTGTGAGATCCAGTTGATTTCCATCTTCACCCACATATGAGTTTGTCTTTTGATAGCTGTTGCCCTTCAGATTTATTTTTAATGTATGACTCTGGCTACCGAATGGCAATCGACTGTAATAGGCAAGAGTGGAAGACAAAAAGCAGTGGGGAGGGCTATTGCAGTGGTCCAGACGAAAGATGATAATGGTTCAGATGAGGGTCTAATGACAGGCATGCTTTGAAATGTTAATTTCAGGATATAATTTGATGAGTAATTACAGAGGTAAGCAGTTGCTCAGAAACTGTACATTATGTATGCAAGAGGAAGATGAATCTGGAGCAATGTGGTAAATGATGGTGCCTCATATCACTACCTATCTATGATATGATTTATAAGTAAAAAATAGATTTTGAGACAGGAAAGAGAGTCAGATATGTTATATTTGAGATGCCTCTTAAGTATGCAAGGTGAGATGTCAAATAATCAAATAGAGTATACAAATTAAAGTCTGGAGAATTGATCTAATTTTATACAAACACACATACACACAGAGAAAGACATACACACACATCAGGTGGGGTTAAGAGATTCACACTTGATTGCCATGTCTTTGAGACATTAAAAACTTTTGTATGGGGTGAGAGTCCCTAGAGGGGGTGTACAGAGAATTGAATCCCTTGTCACCTGAACAATTAGAATTTAGGAGGAGATAGGGAACCAGCCACAGTGACCGGTAGAAAGTGGCCAATGAGATTAGAAGTCAGTAAGGCAACTTTATAATCCAATTCTTGCTACTGATCATTTTCCACTATGTGAACAAAGGATATACAAGTAAAGACAGAATGATATTATGTAGTTTTCGATGAATAATTGTCAATTTTGGTAAAGAATGGTGATCTTCCTTTTTTATCCCTTTCAGTAGCTTGTTACCAACACTTTAAATGTGGAATGAAAAGATTATTGACTCATAGGATGTGCCTAGAACAGAAGATCGAGTTCCTATGGACCCAGCTTGACAGTTTTTTGTCAAGATGATTAAAAGGCAGACCTGGGTGAGGGGGTTGACAACATTGTGAGCACCTGAGAAAAGAACACTTCCTACCCATCATCAGTTTTTCCATGGCACATGGAACATTGTAAAAATGGAACCGTGTGGTGGAGGCAGCTCAGCATGGTGACTAAGATCTCAGCTTTGCAGTTAGGCTGGTTAGATTTGGATATACCATCTACCACTTTTGGAGTCTCAAGAAAGCAACAGAGTGATATTTTTGCCATATAACTCAGATTATATCACTTTTCTGCTCAGAGTTTTCCTTTGGTTCTCCATCTCCGCAAAATAAAATAAGCAAGATCTGACAATACCATATCCAATTGGTACATTCACATTACCTCTGTTGTTACCCCCATGAGTTTTTTCTGTTTTAGACACAATAGGGGTGCTGGTCACTGAGCACACTACCTACATCACTATCTGAATGCTTCTTTTTTTTCCCAGAGTGTTTTCTTCCAAGGCATGCTCACAGTGCATGACCTCACTTCCTTTGGTCTTTGCTCAGGGTCATCTCCTCAGTGAGCACCCTGCTCCAACCTCTTCAGCATGGCAGCACCCCTCTACTCACCTCCCTGACTTATTTTTCTCCATAGTGCTTTTCATCAACTGCCATGCTGTGTATTTACCTCTATATATATTTATATGAATTTTATGTCTTTATTTTTCCTCTGACACATAGTCTCCATGATGGAATTAATTTTATATATGTTATCTTCTGCAGCATTTCCAGGAACCAGAACAGAATCTGGCACACAGTAAGCACTAAATAAAACTGCATTGGAAAAGTGAATTAAATTATATATGTAAGTCACTGCACATAGTGTCTAATATACTTTAATATTACAGCAATTACATGGTTATTTTTAATATTATCATTATTAATATTTTTATTAAATTCCTTAAATGTTAACAGAAATCAAATTCTAAGACATCATTATTATACCATTGTATAAGTATTTCCCAAAAGCTAAGTCATTAGACTTTAATTTGGCTTCCTTAAAGTCTGAGACATTTCCAAGACCTGGGGTAAACTGGGAGAGCTGGGAGCTGCAGCTTCAATTCAGCATAGCTCTGATTAGCTGCAGCTGTTACAAAAGGTCATTTCTTTCCAGGCATTAAATTAGCAGGGTTTGCAGAACACATATATTTTTCCTATATGTCAGGTAGAAAGCCAGGCTATTTTTCTAAGACAAATAGAATTGGATTCCTGAGACAAGTATAAGTATGTTACCAAACTATTGACCATAGAGCTGGGCCTCTTAAGGCTTCTGCCCTAGTACATGTGTTAAGAGGTTCAGCCTTATTTGTAGCATTCCCCTCTCCTAGATTATAACAGATAACTACACTGGTCAACCAAACAAAAGTCCTCTCATAATATAAAGATAATAAATGAAATAGTTAAGTATTATACTGAGTCAGGAACTCTGCTAAGCACCTCTTTTTTTCTTAATGTTTTTTAGTTGTTGATGGATCTTTATTTTACTCATTTCTTATTTATATGTGGTGCTGAGGATCGAACCCAGTGCCTCACACATGCTAGGCAAGTGCTCTGCCCCTGAGCTATAGTCCCAGCCCTTCTGCTAAACACTTCTAACTGATCATATTCTTCACTCTTGCACACTGTTATAGATCGAATTATGTCCTGCCCCAAATTCATATGTTGAAGTCCAAAACCCCAGTATTATGTAATGGGAATAGCCAATGCTTTCCTTTAACCTGTGCTTCTTACACTGAAATGACATGTAAGCATTACCAGAAGGTCCTGGGCTTCCATCGCCATGGAAAGGCCATGAAGCCCCCTGGGAAGAACGTGAGTCCTGCCAGTCATAACCGTAACTGCATGCACTGCACACTGTGCCCAGGCAACTGAGTATAGCACTCGAACCAACATACAAGGACTTTACCACCAAGATCTGAGGGCACTGGCAGCTCAAAGAACAATCAGCCCCTGTGACTCCATCCTCCCATCTGCTGGAGTCCCTGCCCTGGTTACCTACCCCACACCATCACCCCTCCATATCCAAGCCACAAATACATGGAATTACATTGTTCCTTAAAAAAAAAAAAAAAGAAGATGTCAATAAACAAATAAATTATGTGGGAATGAAATTCTTAAGATTGGAATTTAATTTTAAACAGAGGACTATGTAGATAATTACAGCCCTTAATGCCTCTTACTATGTGATAGTAAATCTGATGGGTCTTTTGGTAGTAAATGGCATGTTTGGCTCCTGTATTTAGATGATGGTCATTTAGCCAATCATCAAGAACCTATTCAGAGTTAATTCTGTGCCAGCAAACTAAAAGAAATGTTAGAGATTATTGCGATGTTCTACGTAAGGTACAGCAGTGATATAGACTAGGGAGGCAGCATTGGCTCTAAAGAGAAGTATAATGACAATGCAGTGCAATGTGTTTTAGGACTAGAGCCAATAGGACTTGCTGAGACTGGGATGGGAGCTCTTTGTGGGAAGGTGAGAAGTAAAGGGAGAAAATTCTAATTGCAAACTTACTTAGATAAGAACACTTGTTTTGTACATGTGAAATCACATTATGTTTCCAAACAAGTAATATTAACCTAAGTTATTTACTTTTCTTTTTACTATGTGTAGCTCAAAGAGTTTGGCTTAGATTTCCATCAAGTAGACAAAATTTCAACAGATTTTGGACTTCATTTTTGAATTTTTGATATGAAAAGACTTCTTTCAGAAACACTAGCTAGATCTCTAGGTAGACAAGTGAACAAAAGGAACAAATTAAAAATCACTTGTTTAAGCTCAACCGTGCGTGTGGATTTGGGTCTTAAATCTCTTGACCTTGTTTTACTTCCGTTGTCAAAGAGAATGCCTTCTTCATCAATTTATCATGATATGTTACAGATCAGAAATGTCAAGAGAGCCAGGGTTGACATATTGCTGGGAAAACTGTAATATAAGGGTTGGCAAAGACAAACAATCCATTTTGTAGGAGAAAATTTGGGCAAAAGAAGTTACAAGAAAGCTAAGTGTCCATAAGAATTCCATAAAGGGACAGCGACACCAGAATAGTAGCAGGTTGCCATTAGTACACCAAAGTCATGCCATTCTAATGGGCCAATTCCAAATAAGAGTCCAAATAACCTTTAACAACAGTGAGAAACTAACCGTGAAAAGATAGAACAAGGTGTTTAAAAAGGCAGTGTTTAAGATTCACCCTCCGGCCCCGGAGTTTAATAGTCCAAATTAAAAATTAAACATAAAGACATAGATAGGAAAAGATAGTTAGAAAGCTCCTTAATGTTAAATAAGAAGGATAGTGATATTGCAAGGACCAGCAGGAAGTTACTAAGCACCTAGAACTCCTGGCTACTTGTCTTGCCAAGCAAGCTCTTCCTTGCCATAAATGGTGTCTTCAAGCCACAAATGCTAGCCATACTTTCTTACTTAAATTTATCAAAGTACTTGTCTCATGTAATGTACATTTATAGCATTGTGAAAGTTTGGCATTCTGCATTTTCATTTTATTTTTTTAATGTAACAGTTATGCTCATACCTAAATGGCACTAAAGTACTAACATATATAAGAAAAGCATCTTAAGTGCAAAATGTGTTCAGCCTTGACAGACCCACTGCTCATGACATTATATATTATTTTGGGGAATAGACATCTTTGCCCTTGACCAGGGTGGTGGCCTTGTCTGTTAGAGATTGCAAGTGACCGAAAATAGATGGTAATTGGAAAATTTGAAAATAATAAAAATAGGTACCAATTATTAAGTGCCTGGTTGAGTACAATCCTGTATTAAGTATTTTACATAACTTATCTCACATTATCTCCATAAAATTTCAATTGAAAAATTGAAAAGGAATCATGGTTGAGTGATAGCTCTAATCATCAATGTTCCCCCTTCACTGTGCAGCAGAATATCAATGATCCAGAATGTTCTGGGAATTCATGGAACTCTAGTTACCTTGGGCTTCAGCTGAAAACACCTTTAGATTCAGTACTCACCACTGATATTTCAAATGAGTATTGATCTTCTTTCCTGTTTTTGTAGGTTTTTAATGAGCATCGTAACTATTTCTGTGGTATTTAGATGTGCTATAGTGAATTTAGGTCATTTGTAAATGTGAGAATAGAAGGGAAGAAAACCAACTCAGGAGTGACCTTGCGGTTCTCCAGAAGTCCTTTCTCCATGAACTGATGTGCTGATTCTGGACTTTTGCCTGGATCTTCTGTTTTCTCTCTCTGCCCATTAAGAACTGATCATTCGGGGAAATCACATCAGTTCCTTAAGTCAAAAAAGTCCTGCTTCAGTCATTTGAATGATGTTAGAAATGGTGCAACCTTGGTTGTTCTAGAACAGGTCCTTTAGTTACAGTCACTGATCATTTACCACCCCTTGGAAGCAGGGATTCTACAGTGAAACAAGATAACAGTGAGTTCCCCATTCAATATTCAAACCCAGTGACTAGATATCCCTTGGGTTCTAAGGTCCAGCCTGAGAAGGGAATTTCATTCCTTTGACTCTTCCAACAGTCCTCTGCCAGTCAGCATAATGTTTATTGAACTAAAACTTCCCTGTTTAAAACTGTGAAACTGCATTCCATGCCAAGAATTTTCTTCTCTTTCTCCTGCTACAATCCCTTTCACACATTTAGGAATCAGTTTTTATATCCCTTTTGTTTATATGTACCTTTGATTAACAGTGCATTCTCTAAGCAGAGCTCCAAGTTCAGCCTTCAGATTTTTTCTGAAAATATTTAAAGCCATGGAATAGGAGATTTTATCATGAAAATGAGTAAAAAAAGGAGGCCCATGGATTTATGCAAAGGACAAAAACTCAATAAATACAGCAATGGCTCTCATGGTTCTATGTTTCTGCTAATATTAGCTAATTCATCCTTGCCTAGAGACTTTGGAAATCCTTATATCTTCTTTCAGAACTCTTTCATGGATACATTTAAGGAGAGTAGAGGAGGGTGAAAGTGTAGTTCTACTTCTGCCTCTTGAAAAGCAAGCAACAAAAAATTATACTGCTTTAGTCATGAGAATAGGACACTCATACAAGTTCTGAGAAAATGAGTGCTGGTAATGTGGCTTTCAAGAATATCAGAACACTTGGCCTCACCTCTTGTATGTTTAGCCATGCCTACAAATATAAAATGCATATGTTAGAGTTGTAAATAGGAAGGATGCTTTTTATAGGCACCATACAGGTCACCAAAGAGATACAGAAGTACATACTAGGTGCCAAGTTTAAGAATAATCCCTAAAAGGAGATAGCTGAGCCTCAGGGGAAGGAAATAAATTTGTATGGAGACTAAGATGGCATAGTTTGAATTATAAGCCAGATGAGCCAAATTCCAGGGTCTACTTCCTTGCCCAACATTTTGCTTTTCTCTAATCTAGTTACCAGGGGAATTGCTCCGCTCTCACCTAATAGTTTTCTTCTCACATGGAGATTTTAAAACTGTGTTAAGAAGAAAATATGGAAGGAAGAAACAGGAGGATGAATGAAGGAAAATATATTAATAGAATAGAAACCCACTGTAGGAAATTTGTAGAACAGATTTTAGAATTGGTATTGGTTAAGGGGAGGGGTATGATTCTTAGCTGAGAAGCCACTAGGGTACTTCCGTGATGTTTCCAAGGAACATGTTTGGAAACCAGTAAGGTAGGGTGAACACAGGAACAAGAGCCATGTACTACAAACCAGAGGCCTGTCAGTTCAGCATATGGTACATGGGGAACCATGAGTTTGCATCAAATGTAGAAAGGACATAATAGCTGGTTGTTGTGCTTACATGGAATATTCTATAGCACAAAGAACTGTCATCATCTGTATCAGGGGTTATCCAACTATGACCTAGTGGCCCAATTGGGCCCATATCTGCTTTTATATGACCTTTAGGCTAAGAATGGATTTTATATATTGAAAGCATTGTAAAAAAAGGATACATGACAAACACTGTATGTGGCCAACAAAGCCTGAAGTATTTCTTGTTTGGTCCTTTTCAGAGAGCTTAATGACCCTTGCCCTAGAGGGCTTGGTTGTAACTTTTCAGTTTATCTCGACATCATTCAACAGTAACTGTTCAGTGGCGAGTATGCCCACAGTATCTCTCCAGTCAAATTTGTCTGAGAACAAGTCAGTGTGGTTGTTGCTGGGTTCAAACTACTTTAAACCAGATGATGCATCTAGAGCTGGGAAAGTCCCAGCTAGGCCTTCTCTGGAGAGGTGTGTGGGAAGCGCAAGGGGAGAGGCTTTTTCCTAAGGGAAGTGTCCTGTCACACAGAACATCTGTGAGAAAGCTGCAACAAGAACTTTTGAATTTTATTAAATAAACATTTATTATCTATGTGTTCCAGAAATTATGTAATATGCTAAACATAAAATAGTAGAAAAGGCACATGAGTTAAATCAAGGCTGATTGAAGGGTAAGGTGAGTATTTTAGATAGGTTTTCAAGGAAGCAGACACTGGACCAGAGTTAGGGGTATAAGTGACCTATTTGGGTGAATGCTTATGAAAGATAAAAGGGAAAAGAGGTGGAATTGAGCAGGAAGGTCTTCAGACTAAACTATGTATGCGATATCAGGGAAATAGAAGAGAAAACGAGATGGAGTGGGGATTGCCTCAGACCATGAGCAGCTCTGACAAACAAATCCAGATAGCCCAAAGAAGAGCTGGGGAAGTATGTCCCTTTGGAGGAATTGCACTGTGGGTAGCAATGGCCAGGCCCTTATAACCCACCATACACATCATTGCTGGAGCCACCCAGAAGGAGCAAGACCTCCCCACTCAGCATCTTTGGTGGATCCCAAGAGTATAGCTGATGCTTCTAAACGGAGTGTACTCCATGATACACAGGTAGTAAACTTACAGAGAGTTTAGGAAAACAACAACAACAACAACAAAAAAAAAAACATTTAAGATGCTGTGTTTGCAAATCTTTTTCCTGATGTATAGAGCAGAATTAGTTATTCATCTCTTTGAAGATGCCCCTTCCTGGTAGCCACTTAATTTCTTACTTGGGAGGGGGACATATCAAATTCTTAATGCATTAACATTGACAAATCAATCACAGTAATTTCCAAAGAGTAAAAGGTGTGTCATGAGTACTATGCTTTACTTCCTTTGAACTAGAAGAGACCTAGAGGGTGCTCATTTACATAAACTCTCACCTAGACTCCAAGTTACAGAGACAGAAATTAAAAATGAGGCACAGATGGATAAGATGAAAGAACTTAGAAGTGGTAAGCCAAAAAGAAGGAAACAATCACAAATTCTTTTTTTCTTTCATTGGGAACTGTTTGATTTACCTTCAGTTTAACAGAATTGACAGAGTGTAATGATTAATTTATTTCCATTGCTATACCCTGGTCCAAACTATTATTTCTTCCCTGATTTTCTGCCATTTACAAAGTAGCCAGAACAATTCTGATAAACTTTCTATGGCACTCCTTTGCTCAAAAAGTTCTATCTTCCATGTTATTTAAATCGAAAACCAAAGTCCTCACAATGGCCTCAAGAGCCCTGTGCCTTCCTGCCTGGACGAGGCCTCCTGCAATCTCCACCATCACTCACTGGGCTACAGCTCCGCTTCTCGTCTTTTCTAACATGCTGCAGACCTTTGCACTAGCTATTCCGGCACTTTAGAAGTCTCTTCCATAGTCTGTGTGCTTAGTTTTACCTTTATTTCAAGATAATTGGAGACTTAGAGAAGAGTTATAAAAAGTATCAAGTTTCCCTGAGCTTCCTTTATTATCAATATTTAGGAAACCCCGTTACTATGATCAAAACTAAGAAATCAATATGAACATAATATTGTGCATGAACACCAGACTTTCCCTGGATTTTACTGCTTTACTCACTAAAGCCCTGCTTTCTGTTCCAGGATCCAGTCCCAGTTGTCACACTGCTTTTACTTGTCAGGTCTCCTCAGTCTCCTCCAACCTGTGACAATCCCTCAGTCTTTCTATGTCATCCAAGAATTTTGAACTGGGAAAATACTAGCGAGTTATTTTGTGGAGTGTCCTCCAATTTTCATACCTTGCATTCCATAGGATGTGTTTTTATTACCTTACTTCCTTCAGGGTTTTGTTCAAATATTTCAGTGATGTCTTTCATGATGATTTTATTTAAAAAAATATCCTGTCTGCTCCACCTTCCAAGTCTTTATATTGCAATTTTCTGCTTTATTTTTCCATACATACAAAAATCATATTTTCTTTATTTCCTCATTACTTCTTTGTTGTCAGCTTCCCTCTACCAGAAAGTTGACTCCATAAGGTAGGGATTTATTTATTTTTTTTTTTATGGTTTGTTCATTGCAGTTTATTGAGTTTCTAGACATATAGAATATGTTCAATAAAATTTTGTTAAATGAATTCCATGAGTAAATTGGATCATTTGCTGTTCTCAAGAATGCAGAAAGTAAAAGAGTTTACCTCAAGGTTTGAAATGCTATACAGCATCCATAATTCTAAGGATCCTGACATTATCCAGCAAAGTGGCTGGGTAAAGTTTCATGTGATACCTCACACATAGTTGTTGGTTTTCTTTGTCAGGCCAGTTTGAACTATTATTTTAAATGTATTTCTTGCTGAGCTGTGCGTGTTCAAATTTATAAGCTTGGATTTTTCTTCCCTTTCTTAAAAAATTGATGAAATTATGGAAATGAAAACCTCTTAGCCTTTATGACTACTGTAGTTTGCTCAGTAAAATGGATTTCAGATGCAGAAACATTTCGCCCTCAAATGGGGCCTTTCAAAATCATTCCTTGACATTTTCACTCATGCAAGTGCAAATGCCTCCTGATTCATGGAGATTTGAAGCATGTTAAAAACCCAGGCTGTTCTCAATTATGCTGGGCTTGCTATTCCATCAGCAAATTATGCAAGACTATTTTTTACTCTTTTCCTTTTTCATCCTACTTTTAGTACTAAAAATAACATCAGAATTTCTACCTAAAGTGAGAAAAGGTGAAAGAAAGTAATAGGCAAAACTTGATTCTGGTAAATTTATTGCTTGTGACCGGCTAACAAGAAGTTGGACAGGCAAGGTTCTGGGCCTTGGGGATTATTAGAATCTTACTGTCAGGGGCCACAAAAAAGGAATGACATATGATGAAAGCAGGAAAGATCGGATTCTAATGTCAGAAATTTGGTAATCCATTCAACTCCCTTGAGCCTGAATTCTTTACCTACAAAATGAAATAACATTGTGCCAATTGACTACTCCATGTATTCATTCATCAAACATTCACTGAGTTCTTACTGTGGCCAGTCCCTGGGTATGCACACATAGAAGACAAAGATCCTTTCCTCAGTGATTTCATGGGTGAGGAATGTAGATATCTGGAAAAAACCCAAAAATCATATTATGGTATAACAATTTCTATAAAATGGAAATAAACAGGGGACTGAAGGGGCACAGAGCTGGTATTTGGGAGCATCAGGAAAGACTTTCTGAATGAGTGATGTCTAAAATGTGTCCTAGAAGACAAGAAGGATTGGTTAAGTAAAGGGAATCAGGGAAGGGAACAGAGAATGCTGTTAAGTAGAACAGCCAGGGAATTTAACAAACGTGTACTGACACATATCACATGCCAAGTACTGGACTAAAAACTGGGAAATAGAATGGAAGAAACAGACATGATCATTCTCTTCATGAAACTGGGATTCTAATTGGGAAGAGGGGTATTAAACAGTGATTTCAAATGTAATTATTGTATAGCGATTATGATAAGCATGAAGAAGGATGGTGTATTTATAAGCAATCAAAAGGAGGGCTGGATTGGATGATCAGGAAAGGTTTTTTTTAGCTTTTATTTAAGTTTTGAAAAGGGTGAATAAATGCAAACTAATAAGAAATCGACTTGAATATTGAGTTAGGAGACAAAAGAAGGGAAAATATTTTAGGCATAGGCATGACAGTATCAGACTCATTTTTAAAAGAAGATATTTCTATGTAGAGAACTTTTTGGATACCAGTTGTAAGGTCATCAGTAGGTTCTATAAACGTCCAAGAAGACCTAACAGTATCTTAGAACAAATGGCACTGGAGAGATTTGTGTTGGGCATGCCCAGTGGAGCAAGGAAGAAGCCTCAGGCGATGTAGGTAGATTTGGCATTAATTAGAGGAGAAGTAGGTCGAGATGCTGAAAGCACAGAGATCTTGAGCTTAGTTGTGAATGTTCTGAGGACGGGGAAGCTGTGAGACACCCATGTTGAAATGCTATGCATGTCTGAACTTTAGACAAAATATCAAGAAGGAACTATGAATTTGAGAGACACTGGAGTACAGAGATTGAGGTTTCTTAAGAGGAGATTGTAGAATAAGAAGAGTACAGGGTTTAGGATCCAGGCTTGAACAATGCCCATATCAGAAGGCTAAATAGAGGCAAATGTGCCCAAAAAGGAATTAGAAAAAGCATTCTGAAATGAAAAAAAATTATGAAACATTAGCGCTAAACAAGAAAAAAAAATAGGTTTCTTCAAGAGAGATGTTGTCATCACTGTAGACTAAAATGTCCATTAGATAAAACCAAATGAATGTCATTGGTGATCGTCATGGGAGCTTCTCTCATGTGTGGGTGGGTAGAAAGAAGATTGAAGTGGAACCAGAACAGGGTGTTAAAACTGACCAATAAATAGCTCAGGAGGAAGGGAATGGAAAGTTGTCAAGATAATGTTTATAGACAGCTTCTACGCATCACTACATTGTATTAACCCACTCTCTCCCTCCTTCTCTTTGAATATGTTTTATTATAACCTGAGTTTATATATACATGTTTGTATATGATATACTTTATGAATACCCTTATTTTATCAACTAATCAATTTGGACATAAATTATAAGTAAGGTTAAAAATGGCAAACAACTATTTTACTGTTAGATATTTCTTTCTTTAACAAATAGACACATCTATACTGTCATGTGTAACTAAGAAGAGTAAATGAAAATAAAAAAGAAAATATGCTAAATTTTTTAAATGAATGTTTACATCTCTTCTCCATTGACATTCTGCGTTTTCTCAACACATTTGAAAGGATTTGTATCAATGGAAAGCTTAGCAAGTTGCAAAGAAACCATTTTCTCTTATACCTCATCCTATTTTTCTTGTCTCAGCTCTTCTCTGGCTGAAATCGGGCCACTTTTATAAGAACAATAACCACTTGGATGGGAGTTTATTGAGGAAACCTGGACAGACCATATTTGAAGAACTGAGCTCCTTGTGACTTATTTCTCTGAGGTAGCTAAGTCAGGTAGATATTTTTGGATTTCTAAGTGAGAGGTTGATTTTCAGAATAAGTCTTCCCTCAGATTAACCTCAGATATTGTTAAATTAAAATTCATCAACTCTTAAAACTTCCCTTTAAAGTTTCTGATTACTTTTCTATCCCTTTTACTTGTTATTTAAAATTGAGGTATAATTTAAATAGAGTAACACAGAAAGATCTCAAGTTTATAACCACCAACCCACAATTATAAAAATGTCTTCCTTTTCTTAGTCCCTCCCCAGAGGCAAGAAAGTTTCTAATGCCTACTAATATGTATTAGTTTTACCTGACATAGAAACTCAGGCAAATAAATTATAGAGTGTGTGCTCTTTTGTTTGAACACAAGAATTCTCAAAATAATGTTTTTGATAATATTCTTATTACATTTATCAATAACAGAATAATTACCATTTTATTAATATATGATAATTTATTAAATCATTTCCTACTGATGAACATTTGTTTGATTTTAGTTTGTGGCTTTATCAACAAAGCTACTGCAAATACTCTTCCTCAGTCTGTGTGATCATGATGTTTTATTTCTCTCAGGTAAATACTTCTCTGTGAAATGGAAGTGTCACTGAGCAGATGCGTATTTAAATGTAAAAGAAGCAGTTTTCCAGGTGGATGTACCATTTTGTACTTCTAGCAATAAAGTATGAAAGTCACATTCCAAATCATTACCACAGTTCTGTTTTGTTAGTTCTTTCAATTTTAGCAATTCAACTGTGTGTGAAGTGGTACCTCATTTGTTTTTAATTTGCATTTATTGATGAATGACAGTATTGAAGACATGCATTTGCTTATTGGTTATTTGTAGCGTGTATTTGTAAAGGGTGTATTCAATAGATTTTATCAAATTTTACTCTGATTATATTTTTATTACTGAGTTTTTCGAATTTATATAAGCTGGACACAAGTACATTTTCAGAAATTTGTATTGCAAATGTTTTCTCCCAACATTGGCTTGCTTATTTATTGTCTATAACAATGTTTTATGTGCATAAAATGTGAAGACCAGAGATAGTTGAAAAAAATCTTTAAAGTGCTGAAATTAAAAACAAAAACTGTCAATATCAAATTTTATATCCAACAAAAACATTCTGTGAGAATGAAGGCAAAGGAAAGATATATTCAGATGAGGAGAAATTAAGAGAAGCTGTTGTTAACAAACCAACTCTACATGAAATTCTATGAAACCAAAAGTCAACCCTTAGAAAAGACTGACAAAGTGCACAAGCCATTAGCTACACTGACCAACAAAACAAAGAAGATGAAAATAACTAAAATCAAAACTAAAAGAGGTGGCACTGCCACCAACCTTATAGTTATATGAAGGACTGTAAGGGAATACTATCAGCAGTTATATACCAACAAATGAGATAACCTACCCAAGATGGGAAAATTCCTAGGAAATGGAAAATACAAAAACTGACTCAAAAAGAAAAAGGAAACTCAAATAACTTCTAATAAATAAAGAGATTTAGTTAGTGATTGAAAAACTTTCCACAGAAAAATCCAGATCCAGGAAACTTAATTTGTGAAATCTACCAAATGTTTAAAGCAAATGTAATACCAATTCTTCATAAACTCTTCTGAAGCACAGAAGAGGGAGCATTTGCCAACTCATTCTAAGATTACTCTGATTCTAAAACAAAATATACCATAAGAAAGGAAAACAGCAACAAAAAATTCCTTTTAGAGAAGGACTTCACCAAACAACAAAAAATCCAATACAAGAATATTGAACTTAGCAACAAATTAAAATTATTATATACAACCAATCTGGAAAGCAGTATGGAGACTGCTTAAAAAACTCAGAATGGAACCACCATTTGACCCAGCTATCCCACTCCTTGGCCTATACCCTAAAGACTTAAAAACAGCACACTACAGTAAAGCAGCCACTTCAATGTTTATAGCAGCACAATTCACAATTGCAAAACTGTGGAAGCAACCCAGATGTCCTTCAATAG
>PVHX01021454.1:0-29753 GCA_004024805.1 Geosciurus inauris
GGGGATTGAACCCAGAGAGTTACCACTGAGTTACAGCCTCAGCCCTTTTTAATTTTTAATTTTGAGGCAGGGTCTCACTAAGTTGCCCAGGTTGGCCTCAAACTTGTGATCCTCCTGCCTCAGCCTCCTAAATTAATGGGATTATAGGTATGAGCCACCATGCTGGACACTGCAGAGTATTTTGACAGGTCTCACATTGAAGTTCTTCTCCATTTACTGAATTAAGTAAAGAAAATTAACCAGGGTTAAGTTAATACCTGGCACATATCAAAATAAAGAGGTTTTCTATAATCATAATAATGGTCATAATGATAATTAAGCAAATAGGACAAACATCACAGAATGAGAAAACTCACATTGAAAAGACTTAGGAAGATAAAAATTATGATTACTGTACAGGATGAAAGTAGCAAGTGGGCAATTAGTAAAATATTAGAATTATTTATGATGAATGTATTTGTGTTTTAAGTTATGTTAAGGAATATTTTCTTCAGACATTCTAGAACTCTCGATGTCTACCCAAACATAGGCAATTGCCAGTACACTATCAACTACCTCTACTGCATCTTGGTGTATTTGGTCTCCTTTTAGACCTCCTAGGAGGTAGAATATATTGAATTTTCTCCATTTCAAGAGCCAAAAGCAACCAATTAATGCTCTGTCTATTCTGGAGATATTGTCTCACTACTCCTTCTTATTGAAGACACTTTGGCTGTTGGTTTGAAAAACAAACACTTTCTCTTCATTCTTCCAGAAGTAGTTGAACAAATTACAGTTTCACCAGACGTATCAGGTACCTATAACACTCAGTTCAGCCACTCCTTGTGACATTAATGGACATTAGTGAATTGCATTTCCCTGTACACCTGACCTTATATAGTCCCCCACCAGATTAGCTCTTTGCTTTCCCATATGGCCTAATTTGGCCAATGAAACATCAACAACTGTAAGCAAAGGTCAGACAAGCACTTGCCATTGAAGTTTGTTGTCTTGGCATTCTGAAATGATGCTTAGAAGAAGTGACGGTGGAAGGCTGTGAGAGAAAGAACCTCAGCCATCCTAGCCACGCCAGACATCCCAGGTGAAGCCCAAACCAAGTGTGGGAGGTTGTCTTGGACTGCCCAGCCCCATATGACTAGACAGTGCAGTCACCTGAGGAGTCTATGGCCACAAGAAGAATGGAGACCGGTTTACGTACTATCCAGCCAACTGAGAGAACTGTGAGAAATGATAACTCATTGATGTTTTAAGCAAATATGTTTGAGCTGGTAATATATAACTGATATATTAGATGTTAATGAAATTGTTTCTTAATTCATCCTTGCCTGAAGGTACAGCTTAAGATCTAATGGGGAAACTAAAAAATAAAATAAGAGCAATAATATTTTTATTGTATTTGAAAAAATTGCAGGCACAGTGGAAGTTAGAAGACACTCCAAACTCATATTAGGGAAAGGTCCAGAGTAGGCAAGAAAATAGACTTTATACATTGTGTACTTATCTCTTCATATTAAAATACCTATTCCTCTGCCTTTCTTTCAGTAACTATACAAAGAGCGACAATGAATTGTTCCAGGAGCTAAAGTATTTATTTAATCTTCCTTCTACTGCTTCCCAAATGACAGTCTTACTCGGAATCTTGCAAATGTTAGATATTCCACAAACATTGTATTGTTTGCAAAACAACAGTTTCTGTGACCAACACATAACGATTTGATTTAGGCTTTATTATGAGAGAGAAATAAATCAAACCATTTGGCTCATAGGACATAAAATTTTATTTAGAAAATGTAACATCATATTAAAAGAGAAAGAAAGCGAGAATAATGGAATTATGCTTTGTTCGTTAACTGAATTTTAGACTGCTTTTGGTCCCATGTCCTGTTCCCTTGGGTTGAAGCATATGAATAGTTTCTGACTGCTCTTTATTAGTTCTCCAAAAGTAGAGAAAACAGTGTTTCCACATTGAACAACTGGTTTCATGCTTTTATTTTCAAATGGCTAAAATTGTTTTTTCATAAATTTTATTTTTATGGGTATCTGAAAACATTGTTTCTGCAGTGAATTTCCATCATAAAAAAAATTTAGAAGAATGGTAATTTTGTTCCTTAATGTGTTCAGGCTGGATTGCTGCTGATGTCAACTCCTTGATGTCGTGGGTAATTAAACCGCACTAGAGCAGAGGATCCATCCCAGGCTTGAAGGAAAATGAAGGAGCCATATTTACTCTACCATTCCAGGCTGTGTCTTTAGTCCTGAATGGACAGTGAGAAGTGAAAGCAGATCACAGAAGGAAATGAAGTAGCAATAACTGCAGGAATCCGCATGAAATAGCCTTTCTTTTGTCCAGTTATGTAACCTTTCTCCATTACTGGGTATTATTGTTTGTTTTTCTTGATACTGAGCTCAATCTCAAATCCCCAGCTGAATCACATCCCCAGCCCTTTTTGATTTTTTTATGTTGAGACAGGGTCTCACCAAGTTGCTTAGGTCCTTGCTAAACTGCTCACACTGGCCTTGAACTTGCATCTTCCTGCCTCAGCCTCCAGAGCTGCTACAGGCATGCCCCACCATGCCGGGCAACTACTGGGTATTATTATCATTATCATCGTCAGCAGCAGCAGGCATTATCTAAATATTTTCATTTCAATTTCTCTTGTTCATCAGTTAATTAGAAAAAGTGTATTATAATGTGCATTTTACTTTGTTTCTACTTTTGCATTAAAAAAATCTTTTCAGGCCTGGTGCGATGGCACATACCTGTAATCCCAGCATTTTGGAAGGCTGAGACAGAATTGCAAGTTTAAAGCGGGCCTCAGCAACAGTGAGGTGCTAAAGCAACTCAGTGAGACTCTGTCTCTACATAAAACACAAAATAGGGCTGGGGATATGGCTCAGTGGTGGAGTGCCCCGAGTTCAATCCCTGGTACCAAAAAAAAAAACAAAACTTTTCATTAAAAAATGTAAAAGATCAAGCTGGGCATAGTTCAATGGAGAATGCCTGTAATCCCAGTGGCTCGGGAGGCTGAGGCAAGAGGATTGTGAGTTCAAAGCCAGCCTCAACAAATTACCGAGGCCCTAAACAATTTGGCAAGACTGTCTAAAACAAAACATAAAAAGGGCTGGGGATGTGGCTCAGTGGGTTCAATCCCTGGTAACACACACACACACACACACACACACACACACACACACACAGTTCAAAGATTGAAACCAGACCAAATTCACTGAAAACATTTCTTAAGATCTCAAAAATAATCTTGGAGATTCAGGATCTCTAGAATGTGTCTTGAGAACAGATATGGTAAAGTACAGTATGGAAATAACATAGTAGTGTTTCTCAAGAATCCAAAGAATTTTTATTTAATTTCTTAAAAGATAAATTCATTATAAATGAAGTGGATGGAATCTTTCTGTCCTTATTGAAGGTGTTCCGGCAGATACAGCAAGTGACTCAGATCTTACTGTAGCTCTGATATAGTCTGAATCTTATTGAGGCCAACTGGGTACATTGATAGATGGTATGGATTCGGTGTGGTCTTCCCTTTCTAGGTTAAGCCTAAATCCTCTTTATTGAGTGTTAAAATCACATCAATAATGTAGAATATCAGATTACTCTTCTTTCAATATGTTTTCCTACCATGATTATTGCTCTCTTAAGCACACAAAAAAGGTCTCTTTGATGCAAGGAGAATAGCTAAAATTATCTCATTTTGCAATAAGGAAGTGGAAGCCCAGGGCACTCAGAGCAATGCAGTAAATGTGAATGAAACACAATGAAATAAGTTTTACTTATAATATTGTCAAAGGTTAATACTAAATAATACGGGAAGTGCTGATAATAAGATGGCGAGAAATATTGTCAGAAAATCTTGATAATATTGTAAATTGGTATCAACTTTTAGACAAAAGTTTGGCAACATCTCTGTGTTTGTGTGTATAGAAGAAAATTGCAAGACTACAACCCAAATCATTAAGAGTAGGTGAAAATGGGGTTTCCAATAATTTTAAAAATAAGTTTTATATTATCAAAGTTAGCTTGATGGCTGATAAATGTTTGTCTAAATCTATGAAATTATATTAAAATAAAGATATTTCATAATATTAAAATAGTCCATTTTTAACCCAAGTACCTTTCTGCAGATTTCAGAAGTTCCAAAATAATGACTGGAGGAAGGAATAATACAATAATTGCCAAATTCATCCTTTTGGGATTCTCAGATTTTCCCAAGCTCAAGACTATTCTCTTTATAGTATTCTTGGGAACTTACCTTTCAACAGTGGTCTGGAACCTGGGCCTCATCGTCCTAATTAGGATGGACCCCTACCTTCATACACCTATGTATTTCTTCCTCAGCAACTTATCCTTCTTAGATTTCTTCTATGTTACCTCCACAACCCCCAAGATGCTCTCAGGCTTCTTCCAGAAGCAGAGATCCATCTCCTTTCTGGGATGCACCGTGCAATACTTCTTCTTCTCCAGTCTGGGTCTGACTGAGTGCTGTCTTCTGGCAGCCATGGCTTATGATCGATATGCCGCCATCTGCAATCCCCTGCTCTACACAGCCATCATGTCCCCCACCCTCTGTGTGCAGATGGTGGCGGGATCCTGTGTAACTGGCATCTTTGGTTCATTGATCCAACTGTGTGCTTTACTTCAGCTCAATTTCTGTGGACCAAATGTCATCAACCATTTTTTTTGTGACCTGCCTCAATTATTGGTCCTATCCTGCTCTGAAACCTTTTCCCTGCATGTCATGAAGTTTGTGATAGCAGTGGTTTTTGGTGTGACATCTGTCTTAGTCATCATGGTCTCCTACGGTTATATCATTGCCACCATCTTGAAGATCCGCTCAGTGGAAGGCAGGTCCAAGGCCTTCAATACCTGTGCTTCCCACGTGATAGCAGTTACTCTCTTTTTTGGATCAGGACTCTTTGTCTATATGCATCCTAGCTCTGATGATTCTCTGGGCTATGATAAGATGGCATCAGTCTTCTATACGGTGGTGATTCCTATGTTGAATCCTTTGATTTACAGTCTGAGGAACAAGGAAATTAAAGATGCTCTTAAGAAGTGTAAGAAAAAAGTGTTTTTCCATTGCTACTGTTAATTCAAAGTCTGGTAGACTATTGACTCTGCTGACCAAAAGTTTCTAGACTATGCAAGGGAAATGCATTTAATGTGATTCAGCCTCACTGATGCTGCGGCAGAATTCTAACTCCGGGACCGGCTCAGTGCCATTCAAATTCCATAGCTGCTTTCAGTCTTGACAGTTGATTCTCCTTTCCTGCACCAGCAATGACTCCACAAGGCAGCTAGTACATCAATTTTTATGAAGTGGCAACCTTCAGTTCTTTGGTTTTTGACCCTTGTACATTCTTTTGGAACTTCAGATTGCAGGCCAAAGGAAATGGAACTGAACACAAGGTCACTGATCTTTCTCATGCACTATATCACAAGCACTCTAATGACTACTTTGTCCCAGACTTCAAACCCACAGGGTGCCTAGGCAAATTCCAATCAGTCGAGGCAGGAATATGGAGAGAAGTATAATTTTCGGTTTTGACAACTTCTCTGCCAAGGAAATAGGTCGTAAGAAGTTGGGTCTAGAATTTATTTTTTAGTATTTTATTTTTAGAACTAAATATAAATTGTTTGGTAAGTGTATAAACAAAGGAATTTTTATGGTACTATCCAGTCCTTGGAGAGTTAAAATAAAAGGAAAAGAAGTAATCCTTCATACCATATATTGAAAAAGTTACATTTCTGTTATTATGGCAGACTGGATAGTATTAATGTACCCAATGCTGCAAACAATGATATATATTGAAAATACATGCATATATTGTTTTGAGAAAGGGTCTTGCTAAGTTGCCCAGGATAGCCTTAAACTTGTGATCCTCCTACCTCAGCCTCCCCAGTAGCTGGGATTAAAGGTATGTGCCTCTGTGCCTGGCAGATGAAATATAGTTTTAGAAAATATCTTAAAATACTTTTTCTAAGCAGTCCAGAAAAGAAAGAAAATGTTCAATATGCAAATATATATTAAGTAAAATCAGGAATCTTGAAAGCCAAGGCAGCTCTGAAGACATCTTTTACCTTGGAAATATTGGGCCTATTTTCTGACAGACACATGAGACTTTGGAAAAGGGAGACAAAGCCAGGGACTGCCTGAATGTCTAACAGGAGACCCAGACATGCATCTGAGAGTCAGGTAGACTGTACCTAAGTGTGAGAGGAAATTAAAGGGGAAAATGCAATTTCACAAGAAAGAAAATCTCGACTATCTCAGACTATGTCCTGGGTACAGGTGAAAGTAAACTTAGAATATGTGACCACACACTCTAATGGAAGCTGATGGTCTGAATTCACACTACCTGTAGAGGTCACGGAATCTTTTTTTTTTTTTTTTTTTGGTACCGGGGGTTGAACTCAGAGGCACTCGACCACTGAGCCACATCCCCAGCCCTATTTTGTGTTTTATGTAGAGACAGGGTCTCACTGAGTTGCTTACCGCCTCGCTGTTGCTGAGGCTGGCTTTGAACTCGCGATTCTCCTGTCTCAGCCTCCCTAACTGCTGGGATTACAAGCGTGAGCCACCACGCCTGGCTAGGGGTCATGGAATCTTTAAGTGACAGTTTAAAGCAGTCCCAGGTAGGAAGTGTCTTCAAGTCCTTACTAGCCAGAACCAAATACAAGTCCTCTTTTAAGGTTTTTAAGAGACAGTGTAAACACAGACTCTAAATAATTCTTCCAAATAAACTTTCAATGAAAATGGATTTACACAAACCTCAAAACACACCAGGAAATAGGGATAAAAAAACAAGAAGAATGTTAATGTCAGGCCCATAAAGACCTGGAGGACAATGATAATCTCACTTAAAATATGCAATAAATGGTAATGATATGTTTCAAAAAAGAAGAAGAAAGGGAATTGAAAATACAGTTAAGAGAATAAGAGAATGAATTTACCAAGGATTTCTGCATGTGGCATTAGGGTAATAAAACATGGCCCTCCTATCTGAAATAACTGAAATGCTGGATTTAAAATACAAATCATTTTTTATGTATTTTCACTTAGGTTATGAAAATGAGCAATAAGTAAGCTCTGGGTGAAGTGAAACCAGGACACCCGGAAAGTAAACAAGTGCCCTAATGTCTCTTCAGGAGAGTCCAGCTGAAGAAGCAGACCCTGAGCTTCTGCTGTGGAGACCACCCGGGTGGTGATGAGCCAGGGTCAGGGTATGTCCTGGGGTCTTGAAGGTGATTGTACAGAAAACCAACAGGGCTATCCTCTCAGTGTAAAGAAGTAAGAATTCTCCTAGATCATGTTTAAGAAAACAAATGAAAAATGGTTCATAGTAAAAAAGAAAATTATAATATGTAGAATCAAGCTGCCACAACTGAAAACTAGCAAAGAGATAAAACAAATGTGCAAAGTCTTCAGATATTAGAACTATCATTAAAAAGAATGAGACAATTGGGACCATCTGTGGTGAAACACAGATAAAATCTTCCCCAGAAAGAACTATGTTTTCTCCAGAGGGGAAAAATACCAAGAATAAATCAGAGGTCTGGTGACTAGAAACACTGAAAACTGATAAACCAAAATGGAGAGGCTTGGTGAATCTATACTATAGGATATTATTTGGTCATGAAAACCAAGTCCTGACCCCTTCTGCACAGATGACCTTGAAAACATCATGCTACATGAAAGAGCCAGTCACAAAGGACCACATACTGTATCACTCCATTTTCACAAAGTGCTCAAAATAGGCAGATCTGTAGAGACAGAAAGTAGATTGGTAGTTGCCTTGGGCTGAGGGAATAGAGAGGAATGGGGACAAAGGAATAGGGACAAAGTATTAATGGGTGTGGTGCTTCTCTTGATGAAAGTCTGTGGAATTAGAGGGTGGCAATGGTTGCCAAAGTGTGAATAAACTAGAAGCCACTGAGCCACATACTTTAAATAGATGAATTTTATAGCTTGCAAAGTGCACCTCAATGCAGTCAAAAGGAAGGGAGGGAGGGAGAAAGGAAGGGTACTCGAACATGCATGGGACCACAGTAACAATGTTGAAGGCACCATGTCTGAAGTGAGTATACCTTAGAGATCTGGATATGAAAGGGAAAGAAAAAAAAAATATGTAAGCCATGGAAATTCAAGGTCCTAAGAAAAAAATTTAAATCAAACAAAATAATAGCATTTCTCTCTTTCTGAGCAAATCACATACAAATGAAACTGCTCTTTCTTTTATCAACAGAAGAGGACATACTTAAACTAAGAAACTTGGTAAAATGTTCAAGCCCAACATCCTTGTGGGGTCCCTGCTAGCCCTGCACCGTCTCAGACCTCAAGCTTTGGTAGAGCCATAATTGGTTGATACTGCTGGGGTTTCAGCAATTCCCACTTCTGTCGTGTTGTGACATAGAGCCAAATGAGGAAGGAAGATGAGAGGGGTAGCCCCTTTGGTTAGAAGTAAGAATGAAGAGATTGAACATAGATCCTCTTGAAATAGGCAGTACTCTGTATGCATTTAAAACATGGCTTGAGGGGCTGAGGCTGTAGCTCAGTGGTAGAGTGCTTGCCTAGCATGCATGAGGCGCTGGGTTTGATTCTCAGCACCACATATAAATAATACATGAATTAAAATAAAGATCCATCAACAACTAAAAAAATTTTAAAAAAATAAATAAATAAAACACGGCTTGAAGCTGAGTGTGATGGTACATGCCTGTAATCCCAGCAGCTCTGGAGGTTGAGGCAGGAAGATCACAAGTTTGAGACCAGCCTCAGCAATGTAGCCAGGTGCTAAGCAACGGAGAGACAACCTGTTTCAAAAATAAACAAACAAAAAAATGAGCTTGACTTGAACCAACTCGGGTTACCTATTGACTGTCAAGAGTATATCGCAAAGCTATGAAGAAGCCTGAATTAGCCAATGAATATGAAATGGCATGTAAAATGGATTTAAATCTTCTATGTTTCTTTTATCTGTCACTGTCACTGGGAGACATCAAAATGTGAAACCCTGTTAGTAACCCTGTTAGTAAACCCTGTTAGGTTCTCATTAACCAGCAGAGGGAGGCGCATCCCAAGATTCTGCAGTAACACAACTGTGAACAGACACGGCCAGGGTCTGAATAGTGATGGTGCTGTACGGATTTTCATATGTGTGATGCTTTAAAAATTATACTCATCTCCCCAACACAACCACCACCTTATGGGCGAGGAAGCAGAAGCTCAACTCGTACTTGCTGAAGGTCACCTGGCAAATGAGGCACAGATGAGGGACAGACACAGATGTGCATCAGCGTCATCCAAAGGGACAGAATGTTAGCATAGCTTCCACAATGACCTGAACAGTACATACTATTTCTTAAATAGTTGCCACTTCACAATAGATTATCTCTACAAATATCTTAATATGCATGTCTGATAGAGGTTAAATAAATTTACCTGTGCTCTGTTCCTAGAAATTCTCTTTATCCTGATGGTCCACAACTTCTTAGTCCCTTTTACCTTTGGATCAACATAAAAATATATAAAATATAAAAAATAAAAAATAGAGAAATATTTTAAAACTTCTAAAAATTCTGACTAATAAGAAAAATTCCTCCATGAAGTAAGTGACAAACTTCCCAAATAACTCCAAACTACTACTTCCCATTGCAAAGATGACAGTAAAATGACTTTCCTCCTTACTTCACATGATGGCACTCTGCTTGAGGTTGGCCCTGAATAACCCCTGTGTCTTTTATGACACTGTTCATTCAGGAGGATTGTCATCAGCAAAGAACCCATCTAAGCTATTCTGAGCTTATGACCTGCAGAACTATGAGAGAATACGTTTCTATTATTTTAAACTGCTAAATTTACGTTAATGCATTTTTCAGCAATAGAAAATAATAACACTCATTGCACATTTTATTATGCTTTTCTGTTAAACCACTCCCTCAAAATTTGCAGCTGATGAAATTGTTGGTTCCAAAAAAATCTTTTCTTTCTTTTCGTCAGGTGTGTGGTTCAAGGGTAGGGAGCTTGCCTAGCATGTATAAGGGCCCTGGATTCAATCACCAGCAATACCAAAAAGAAAAAAGAAAAAAAAAAGAAAGTTTCTTGGTTGAAAACTTGTCCCATTTAATTCAGGAACTAGTCACTAAACATCTATTTGATGTCAGGCACTCCAGGCACTGTGCTGGGCACCAAAATAAAATGATGAATGAATTCAATCCTAAGAGATGTGAAAGAGAAATGGCACAAGTATAGCCAGCTCTTCTGAGGCAGAGAGAAGAAAGCCATGAGGTTAGCCCAAGGTATAACAGCTTAGAAAAGAGAGAAATCCTGTCTAGTTGAGGGTGTCAGGAAAGGGTATCCTGGGGTGGCTTTGGAAAATATGATAGTGGAATCCACAAGAGGCTCCAAAGAGGTTTTGTGCAGTGGTGAATACTCAGGTGAGAAAGAAGCCACATTGAGACAATAAGTCCATGGCAGCCTGATAAAGCGGTGGGCATCACTGGGGAAAGGAGAAGAAAATGTGAGATGGTGGTAGGAATCAGTTAGGGCTGGGAGGATGATGAGTCCAGAAATGTGGGAGAGTCTAAAAGAACAAGAAGGCATGCATACCAAAAGTAGATTCATTTAGAATTGCAAAACAGCAAAATGGGAAGTTTTGGTAAAGAGCAATGTCAGAGTTTGAAGTTTTGGGAAGTGGTTTTCCCATTATGGTGAGGTTAACAATGGAGTCACCAAATCATGAGACTTCGGGTGGTGCAGAGTTTTGAGTTGGTGGAGGAGAGGTCAAGATGGTATAAAGCCTGGGAATCTGATTTACCATCAGATGTATCTTTCTGGATGCCCCCAGGCCTGTCACAGAGCCCTTAAACGCAGAGGGCTAAATAAATATTAACTTGGAAAACACATGGCAAAATGACACAATCACCTTGAGGTGAAGTCAGTCTAGAAACGTCTCCTTGCATTACTGAGCTTGAATGTTGGTGATCAACTTAGAAGACTAATGTCTTGAGACCTCAATCAAAGACAGAACATAGGCAAGGAATAGAAAGAACTTTTAAAAATATATATATTTCTCTCTGTCCTTCCTGGTTGAGAGAATTTCAAGACCAATTTTGTATTTTCAGCACTAAGTACGAAGTATTCAAGTACTAAGAACCAACAGGATAACCAAATGCTTGATACCCCATATTCCTCTCTTCCCTGCTCACCTCCCCAACCACCAACATCCATATAGAACAAAGTATCTTCTGTTTGACTGGATTTTTATGGCCTCCCATCGACAAGGACTTTCCTACCATCTGGGCTCAGCTGGGCATCCTCTTTAGTAAACACTCATCAAACCAACTGCCTGCCTCCAATAATAGCTGCCTCTTGTCCTTGAAATTGAGCCTTGCCAACAAAATGCTGCTTTTAAGATCAAGCAAGTTTCAAGTGCTTGTGTTTTTCTCAAGCTATATCATTTGCAACTCAGTTTTAGGGAGCAGCTCAGTGTCGCCATGCCTCAGAGTTCACTGAATGCAGGATTCCCAGTAGCTTCGCGTTTGCCAATGCTGGTGTTCCTGGTCCCAGAAAAGCTTTTTGTTTGTTTGTTTGTTTTTTTGTTAAAGAAAGGCTTTAAAAAGAAAAGCTTGGGGTGGGCTTCCTCAGCAGGGGGACATTGTGGCATTGTGGCTTCCCAGAAGGGGATGAGAAGATCAGAGTCTCTTCAAAGAACCGACAATAGGCAGTCTGCACAGTGCCACAGATGACCAACAGATGTGGTTGGGCAACTATTTTGTGGGCGTCACCATGCTGGTTTATAGATCTATTCTAAGACTCAGAAAAAGATTTCAGAAAACACTTTCTCCCAATTGCCCTGGATCCAGAAAAATAAATAAATATCTGGTTGTTCATGCCTATAATCCCAGCGACTTGGGAGGCTGAGACAGGAGGATTGCAAGTTCAAAGCCCTGTCCCAAAACAAAAAGATAGGCTGCCCTTGGGATCAATGCCAAGTACCAAAAAAAAATAAATAAATAAGCTTTCATTTTTTTTCTTTTTCTTTTTCCTTTTTTTTGTACTAGAGATTGAGCCCAGGGGCACTGTACCACTGAGCCACATACATCCCAGCCCTTTTTATTTTTTATTTTGAGACAGGGTCTCACTAAGTTTCCTAGGCTGACCTCAAACTTGCAATCCTCCTACGTCAGCCTCCTGAGTTGCTGGGATTACAGGTGGGATTACACCTGGTCTCATGTTATTTTCAGTGAATTAAAACAGCAATTTACAAAGACAGACAAGACCAGTTTTAAGCAGAAGTGTAATAGCCTACGATTTTATCCTCTGTGCCACCTCCTACCTCATTTTGATCCTAGTGTCTTGTCTTCCCATGATCACTGGCCTCTATTCCCATGCAGCCTTAGTTTTTTATCTGGTTGAACTCAGGGGTGCTTAACCAAAGAGCCACATCCCCACCCTTTTAAAAAATATTTTATTCAGAGACAAGGTCTCAGTTGCTGAGGCGGCTTTGAACTCATAACCCTCCTGCCTCAGCCTCCTGAGCCTCTGGAATTACAGGTGTGTGCCACTGCACCTGGCTCTTTATCAGGTCTTAAGGAAGTGTCTAGAGAATCCCACCCAGGTACCTCCTCTCAGCTTTTGATCGACAGTAGGATTGTATAAGATTTTTCAGTTCCCATTGAGCATGATTTTACCCACAGGTACCCACGTGAAACCCCTGGGGTGGAGATTTTACTATTATTGTGAAATTAAAATGGCATGCTAAAGATCTAAAGGCAACCCTTGGTCACTTTGGCCTATGCTGACTGGTTCTAACTAGAACTTCCTTCTTACAGATTTCATGGTTGATAGGGTTTGCTTTTTGTTTTCCTGTCTTCCTGAGTCTTGGAGTCTGGTCTGTGTAAAGATCACCAAGGTGTCCGTCCTTTCAGGCTGTGTGTTAAGGAATGTAGCATCCTATTGACTTAAGGCAGAGCAGGGCCAAATGGCCTTGGGGAAATTGCTTTTTTAAAAAAGAAAACATGTGGAAGGTCAGCACGTAGGCCTGGTCTATAAAATTATTCCCTTAGCTTCATGTTCCTACCGCTCCTGCCTATCTGCCACCTATCAGTCTGGTGAATAACCAAGGCTGAGAATCTGAGTTTCCATCTCTGTGGGCTTTGCTTCTGACTCCACACTTGTTCCAGTTTTCCCAACCTCAAGAATTTCTTCACTTGACATTGCCAACTATTGTACCTATGATTCATTTCCCTCTTTTATTTCACTGGTAAACTGGCCTATGGCTTTCTTTAGTACCGGCTTTACCTGAATTCCCTCCAGGCCTGATTTCAGATATTCTTTGAGACTGATGGGCTCCACTCTAACCATTCTATGGAAACTGTGCTGGGAAGACTAGACTTCCCATTTTTCTTGCCATATCTGATCACCTTTTCTTTTCATTGTTCCTCTTTGATATCCCCAATCTTGAGGCTTTGAGAATCAGGATAACAACAAACAAATGAACATCTTTCAGCAAGGAAAGACACAACTGGATCTGTACATTAAGGAGGGCCATCGGCAGGTTAAGGAGGATGGACAGGGTTGGAGAGAGTCTGAAGGAAAAAAAAAAAGACCAGTAAGGGTTATTTTCATGTACAAACCCACCATGATGAAACCCATTATTCAGTGTAATTAAAGTGCACTAACACCACCACCAAGAAAAGACCAGTTAGGAAATTGTGACTAACCATGAACAAGCAGGTGAAAATTGCCTGACCAACCCTCTGCACTAACTGTGGACATAGCTTGAGAAAAGGCCTCCTTGATTCTACTGACAATGTTTTAAATCTCAAAGAAACACCAGAGAATCTTTTCTGAAGGAGGGAAGAAGGGAAACAGGGATTATAAAACACCATGGTCTCCTAGTACCCCAACCTTGTACCTCTCACTCTGCAATAAGGAGTCGGAAACCTGAGGCGTGTTTTGGTCTGGGGTTTGGGTTTTGTTCATTCTTTTCCTAGAAAAGATTTAATTACATACAAACGACTGGGTTGACCACGGTGATCCTTTCCCCAGCATCAAGGCTTAGGAGACGCCAAGAATGTAGGCCTAGCACCGAGAGCTGGGGTGGGAGGAGGGGTGTGATTTTGGAGCTCCGCTGTAGGGGTGTGATTCTGGACTGGCAGAAGAGAGGCTGGTGGGGCTGTGGGTAGAGAAGGAAACTGCATCTGATTTTTCTCATCTGGATGCAAGTGGAGAAGCTGCCAACACACACAGGGTGTGGCCGCTGCCTTTCACAGATCCTTGAAAGAAGCCCCAGTGTCCCCTGGGTTTTCACAATGCCCACTTCCTCCTGTGTCCCTCCCTAGGACACACAAGTACCCTTCAGCTCTTTTCAAGTTGGATACTTGGTAAGTCAAAAACAGTACATATACATGAGGGAAATAACGAGAAGCTATTTTTCTTTTAAACCTCCTGCACACAGATCTTTTGAAAGATAAGGGCTCTCATGTGTTTTTCCCCTCCCTAATACCATCATTTTTTAAGTCTTTGTAGCATGTACAGGATTGAGCATGGGCTTTCAATGCTGGAGGAACTTAGTTCAGATTCCAGCTTTACCATGAGCTCTCTGTGACCTGTGGCAAGCTGCTTCTCCGACATTCTGTTTTTTCATCTAAAAATGACTTTAAAAATGTTTTTCTTTGGTGGTTGCTTTGAGGACATTATGACATAAAATGTATAAGAGGTCCAATCCTCGGAATCAAAAAGGTTAGCACCTGTCTATGCCTTTTCCTTTCTCTTTATTTCATGGAATTAGATTTTTTTTTTCCCTATAACAGTACTGGCAATTGAAACCAGGGGCTCTAAACCACCAAGCCACATTTCCAGCCCTTTTTATTTTTTTGTTTTGAGACAGAGTCTCACTAAATTGCTTGGGGCCCCACTAAATTGCTGAGACGGGACTTGAATTTGCAGTGTTCCTGCCTCAGCCTCCCAAATTGCTGAAATTACTGGCATGTGCCACCATGCTCTGCAGAATTCCAGGATTTTGAGGAGTATATAAGGTCAACTAATTCAGACTCTCTTTTAAATCTTTTACGGCTTCACTGTTACGTGTACCATCTCTGCTTACACACTTTCAGTGATGGGGAACCTACTTTTTCTGGGACATATATTCACCTTTTGTACTGTACTATTGTTTCCCTAAAACCTTTCTTTCTCTTTGAAGTTTTTTCTCACCTAGTTCTAGTTGAGAAAAAACTAGAGTGACCCTTGGAGTCACTCAGAGGGATTCTTTAAAATATCCATGGCTTTACAAAGATAAAGCAATTGTCTAAAATTGTTACTTATTTTGGAACCAAAACCCAGTGTTGAATTTCACTGACTCCAGGGAGATCTTTTTGGAACCAGATCAGGGACCAGGAATATAATGGAAGCAGAGGCAACGGAAATCAATTTTACCCAAAGCTAGCTGGCATCCTCTTTACTCCTGAGCCCAGGCAGCCAGCCAAGCTGTCCACTGGTGCTCTCTGGGACACATCATACAGAGACAACCTACAACCTACAGAGACCCAGTGGTACTTGGGAGGGAACAGGGCTTCTTTTAAAGCCCCAATGAGTCCTTCTCTTGGTGGCTACATCCTAACCTTATTTACCCCTTTGTTAAAGACCTGGGCTCTAGGTAGTAGCAGAAATGGATTTTGTTCTTGCTCCAAGAGTCTGTTCTTAGTCATCTAACCGAAGCACAGAATAGTAAGTGTTGTAGGTGAGTCTGCCCTTTTCTCTTTCTCACACTGGTTACTAGTGAATCCTAAAATCACAGAATGGAAGAGTAAGAGAGACCCCTGAAGGTGGAAAATTGAAGCAGGAAAGACGCTGAGACCCTTTACCCTACTGCTCTGATTTTATTGAGAAAATAAACCTGGACTTCACCTATTCTGTATTCCAGAATTCTGACATTTTGTTTCTTGGAAAGGTTTCTACTGTTTACAAATAGAAATAAGACAGAATATGTGAACTAGAGAACAGTGGTCTAAGTCATCCTCTTTTTGCATATACAGAAGATGGGAAGATTAAGATTCATAAAGCCAAATTATTTTTCCAAAGGTCACATAGTAAAAAAAAAAAAAAAAAAAAAAAGTAGGAGAAATGGGACCTGGAATCAACATTTTTCAACATTCCAGCTAGTGTTTTCTTTGCTATTGTAGACTCAGGGGGGTGAGCAGGAGTGTGTCTGAAATTTCAAAAACAGATCGAATTCTTTGAGTTCTCTTTAGTTACCTTCGGGACTCTGTGTTTTAGAGTGAGGAAGAGTAGGAAGAACTAAAGAATGACATATTGATTCTGTCATCACCTCTGGTACAGAGCCACTGTGCAGATGGTCACTGTCTCTTTTGGCTTTAGTTTTATTATCTATAATGGGAAATGGAGCCTCGCTGACTTCTAGCTCTGATATTTTATTATTTCAATATATGAGATATATTCTCCAAATTTTTCAGACATCAGTGCATCACTTAAAATGGTCTTGGAATATGGCAAGTTTACAATGTCTGTATAGTAACTATTTGATAACCCTTTATTTAGCCAGTGAACAAAATACTCATTGGACATCTGTAATGTTCAGGGCACCCTAACAGGTGATGGTGGTGGGCTAATGATCAGTGTAGACAGCACTTCCCTTTCTCACTTTAGTGTTTCCAGGTTTCCTTCATCAAACCTACAAAATCATCTGAACTACAATAAACACTGTACCTCCAATACATTGTTTTGTTTGGGACTTATCTCATTCCTCTTTATCTTGGTATACACCTTGAACCTGTTGCAACATAAACAGCCTCACCAAGATTGAGGTAAGAAAACTCTCCATCATCATGTTCAGAACTCAGATCCTGTGGAATCTGTCCTGACCAGTCAGTTGGGAGGGTAATATCTGTAGTATCTGTAATATAATCCTACCAATTGCCCAGACCCATGGCCAAGTGATTTCCTAGCCTTTAGGAAAGGGAACAGGCTCTAAAGTCAAGGAACTAGGAATTTAAATCTTAGCCCAAACACTTAATAACATGCTGATCTTTCATAACTTTAATAAACTTTTTGTTTGTAATATGTGTTTTCTTGGAATGACAAATTGAAGTCATTCAATATCGTTTCCGATCTACCACATACCAGTACAAAGCACTGAGGTTATAATGCCCTTCCAGAGCTTATGCTAAGAAAACATGGAAGAGACAGGTGTGATGGGGCATACCTGTAATCCCAGCAGCTGTGGAGGCTGAGGCAGGAGGATTGCAAAATCACAGCCATCAGAGCAGAGCAACTAGTGACCCCCCAACACTTCTGCACATTTTCAGTAATCCTCAGAGGTATGTTCTGGCAAGATTCATCGTGATCCTTTTCTATCTCGGTAGAAATCTATGGTTTCTACTCTTACATTTTTAGAGTGTGATAAAAGCTAGCTGCCAATTATTTCACATGATTGCTACATAGATAGCCTGGTTATTTTTACCTGAGTCATGTGAAGGGAAATACATAGAAATGGAATATGTCCCATAGACATTTCCTTAGAATAGTGATTTGTTTATACTCCATGGTCTCAGAACCGCCATCACTTATTTTTAGTTTATGCAGCATCTTCACATGCAGCATCCTGTTTGTCTTCCAAAGCAATGTTTTAACATCAGATAGAGCTGATCTCTGGTCCTTGCATCAGGACTCTCCAGCTCTGGGGCCTTGGACAACCTGACATATCACTTATACATCTCTTTTTTTTTTAATTAAATTTTTTTATAGACATGTTTTATTTATTTATTTATACGTGGTGCTGAGGATCGAACCCAGGGCCTCCCGCATGCGAGGCAAGCGCTCTATCGCTGAGCTACAATCCCAGCCCCACTTATACATCTCTTCTTGTGATTTCTCTCCACCATAAAATGAGGCCAATAATAGGCGTGCTCCATCGATTGTGAGGATTAACTGTTGAAAATAACAAATACAAACTTTGAGGGAGAAAAAGAAATAATTGTATGACTTAACCAGTGATGGGCATGGCCAGGGTTTGAATGTAGGTCTTTTCGTTCCTGAGCCAGGGTCTGTGCATCCACTGCACCTGCTGCTGAGGCAGGCGCATGTATTTGTACATGATAACAATGGCTACGTCACCATCACTGCATGCCCTGTTCTCATATTATTCCCTGTCTTTATAATATGTGCTGGCTTATTTCATAACTCAGCATACTTTGCATTTACTTTTATTTGCTTACTTCTTCTATTTTTTTTCTTTGATACCAGGGATTGAACCCAGTGGTACTTTGCCACAGAGCCACATCCCCAGCCCTTTTTTGTATTTTATTTTGAAGCAAGTTCCCATTAAATTGCTTAGAGCCTCACTAAGAGGCTGAGGCTAGCTTAGAACTCCTGATCCTCCTGCCTCAGCCTCCAGAGTTGCTGGGATTACAGGTGTGCATCACTGCACCCCAGCAAAACTCACCTCTCTTGTCTTCTCTTAATCCCATTTACCCTGTGCTCCTGTCCTCTTGGTGTTTCTGATGTCCCTCAAACATTTTCCTGTACTTTTGCAAGTGCTTCCCTCCATCTCCCCCATTTAATATGAATATCTCTGAACCACTTCCCAACCCTTCCACACCCCGAATTCTCATCCCAGTATCTTCTTACGTATCTTTGGAATCCTTTTTGGAAAGGCCACCTGTCGTGTCTAGGCTTGGGGACACTTATATGCATAGTTCTCCTGCCATACTTATCATTCTCTGATAATATTGATGTTTTTCTGCCTGTCTCATGCATTGTGTTGAGCATTCTGAACTTAATACTAATGATTTATCAATTTCTACATCATCAGTGTACAGCTGTATCAAATACTAATGCAAGAGGTTTGATCCGTGGGTAACGATTGTGCAGGACAACCATTAGGATTTTTCAGGGTTGAACCCTTTTTTCCCCTACCCCTTTTTAGTTGCCAGTTTTCCCCAGATCTATGTGCTTCACTCCACTGCTTAAAAGAGCATGGAGGGGACACCGTGACCCCATGAAAGCTGGTCAGAACAAACTATCCTGATAAGAAACACAAAATTGCCTTTCTAAGCATTTTGAGTTTGACATGTTCCTTTTCATGAGAAAAAAAGAATGAAATAGTCTAAATCTGACTGATTTAATAATTACTTGCAATATGTGGGGCAACTGAAAACAGAAGTATTTAGTCCAAGTACAATTAACAAATCCCTTCAGTAACATGGTGCTCTCGACAAAGAAGGGGATGATGCAGATAATGTAAAAATGGCAGAGAGTCTATCCAGGAACATGTCACTAAAACAAACGCAATGTTGACAGGGTGACAGTGATCTCCACGAGGGTAATTCTGCAGCAGAGAGAGGACATTTGCCTCATAATGTGTCCTCAGATTCTGGGAGTCTAAGATTCCATGACAGAGCAAAATGGTTTCTTCACCTGGGTTTTCCTTGCCCCAGGAATCTCCCTCTGGGGCTCTGAAGGCAGCAGATTTGCTACATGGCTGTGGGAGAGAACATCAGCACCATGACCAATTTCATCCTTTTGGGATTTTCTGAGCATCCAGAACTGCAAGTTGTCCTCTTTTTATTGTTTCTGGGGATCTACCTCACGACTCTGGCAGGAAACCTGGGTCTCATTGTCCTGATTGGGATGAATCCATACCTCCAGTCCCCCATGTACTTCTTCCTGGGTAACCTGTCCTTTGTTGATATCTCATACACCTCCTCTATAGCCCCTAAGATGCTCTGGGATTTCTTCCGGGAACAGAAGACCATCTCATTTGTGGGCTGCGCTGCTCAGTTTTTCTGCTTCATTGGGATGGGAGGCACTGAATGCTGTCTCCTGTCAGCCATGGCATATGACCGGTATGCTGCCATCTCCAACCCTCTGCTCTATCCAGCCCTCATGTCACCTGCCATCTGTGTGGGGATGGCCATTGCAGCATATGCAGGAGGCTTCCTCACTGGATTGGTCCAAACCAGCTCCATATTCCAGCTCCATTTCTGTAGACCACGAGTCATTAACCACTTTTTCTGTGACCTGCCCCAGCTGATGGCCTTGTCTTGCTCTTGTACCTTCCTCAGCCAGGTGTTGAATTTTCTTGTTGTGTGTACAGTTGGTGGGACATCAGCTCTTGTCGTGTTGGTGTCCTATGGCTACATCATTGGTGCTGTCGTGAAGATCCATTCGACCCAGGGGCGAATAAAGGCTTTCAATACCTGTGCCTCTCATCTGACCACAGTGATTCTATTTTATGGCTCTGGTCTCTTCTCATATCTCCATTCTAGTCCTGGATATCCACAGGACAAAGGTAAGGTGGCATCTGTGTTCTATGGAGTAGTGATCCCCATGCTGAACCCCATCATTTACAGTCTGCGAAATAAGGAGATCAAAGAGGCATTGAAAAAGCTCAAGAAGAGAAAAAAGCACATAATGCCTTAAGTTAAAAATAAGCATAGTTTTTTAAAATATAGATAATAATAAGTGGCTCAGAGAATCTGAATTATACATTAAAGAAACTATTTCAAAGAAAATCTCTAACCTACATGTCTACTAGATAATTGGGCTTAACAAAGTTTTGCTTTCTTGTCATGGAGTAGTAGATCTTCAATTTTGATCATTTGCAATAGAAAATAAATATGCTTCTCTATAATAGTTTTTAGCTGGAGAGCTGCAGGTGCTGGTCAGGACACAATGTTGTGGTGCCAGATAGATTCTGGTCCCAGAACCACCACACTCTTGGAACATCTCTACAATACAACACTTCTGCTACCAGTCCACACCAATCCACTGACCAACTGGATCAAGCTTTCTGTTCCTCTTGCCTTAGATTCCCACTCTATATCCAAGGACTGGTACTGACCAGGAAAGCCAATTCTGCTTAGGAACCCAAGAGCCCTGGCTGCGATGAGGTCAGCAATGGTTACTCCGAACACGAGAGCCGTGGAGTAGTTTTAAACTATGTTTGTGAACAGCCAAGGGTCATATCTATAGGCCATCCGTCCACTTGGATCAGCATTAGGAGCCCAAACCAGAGGCCCCAAAGCCATAAGCCATAGTGAGCGAAGAGCAGGGATAAGGGCTAGTGAGCAGCCTGCCATAAAGCAGAGTGGAATGCCAGGAGCCTAATTTCCATGTCTGAAATGCCCTAGTGACTAAGTGTTACCATCTGGCTCAGCAATACTGTCAGGAAAGAGTAGCCTCCCTTGGAAGCTCTGGTTCCACATCTGCTCCCTAGACCAGACTTGGTTTTTGGCCTTGTGTGGCTCTTTGACTCCTGCTGTTCTCATAGCTTCCTCACTTGAATCTTAACTCTTGGGCTAGATTTTTATCCTGTTTACTGTGTCCCTGGACCTTAAGCTTGGCTATGATTCTGAGCTCCTTGTTCCCATTTCCATGCAGGTCCTCAGGAGGGTTCCCACTCCCAAACATGAGCTCAGCTAGGAAGCCAAGTAGGTGAGTTTGCAGTGAACAGAATTGGAACTACTGTTGTTTGGTGTTTTGACTGGGGACTGAATCCAGGGGCACTTTACCACAGAGCTACATCCACAGTTCCTTTTATTTTGAAACAGGGTCTCACTAAATTGTCAAGGCTGGCCTTATACTTGCAATTCTCCTGCTTGGACCTCGTGAGTAGCAGGGATTACAGGCATGGGCCACCATGCATGGCTCTCTGATTCTATTTTCCGAGATAGTTCTTGAGCAAAAACAAACATTTTTGAAGTCTGTTTTTTTTTAATTTTTATGTGCTTAAGACATGGTGAATTAGGATAAACAACCCTAATCACATCTACTTTGGCTATAAATATTCTGCCTTAATCCACTTGCAACGATAGATCACTTGATTTATACTATGATCACCTGGATTATTGGCAGTGATAGGGTGGGGACTGGGACTTTGACAATACACTTCTTTGTAAAGCTTCCTTCATCCTTGAGTTGTTCGGACCAGGTTAAGTGCTACAGCAGCACATTTCCTAAAGGATCCTCTATTTCATCTATCAGCACCTCAGAGATGTTTTTTTCTTATTTAAACTGTCTTCTTCCTGAGTTGCTAATATCCTCTTATTTATTCCCTTCCTAAAGCATAGGACAGAGCTGGAGAAAACTATGTGTTTGATAAATAATTGTTTCCTAAATGAACGAAGAAGTCCAAGTCCACTTAGCAGATAATTTAGAAATATTATGCTAAAGGAAGGGAATACTCACTGGATGCTTATAACATGCCAGATACTATGCATGGCAATTTTTAAAAAGTTGAATTTCAATCCTAAAATGTATACACAGATTCCTTGTTTTGCAAAAATTAAAAAAAATCTAAAAAATAAAAATTAAAACACTATAGGTTAAAAAAAGTCTTGTCTAACCATAACTCCCAATTTTAGTCTTTTTCAGCACTATATAGAAGGTTATGACTCTTGCATGTTAGCATGTAAATTTCCATTTTTTTCCCTATAGTCACTAAGGAAAATGTAAGGAGGCTCCTAAAAAAACCTAAAATTAGATCTACATGTGATCTAGCTACCCCACTACTTGTAATGCATACAAAGGAAATGAAATCAGCATATCAAAGACACAGATCTACACTTACGTGTTTATTTCAGCACTGTTTCTAATACCAAGAAATAGAATCAACAACCAAGGTGTCCGCTGATGGATGAATGGATGAAGAGAGTGAGGTATATACACCAGTGGAATGTTATTCTGTCATAAAAGAAGAATGAAATTCCATCATTGGCAGTAATGTGGTTGGAACTGGAGGACATTATGTTAAGTAAAATAAGCCAGGCATGGAAAGACAGCTGACCTCAGAGGTAGAGTATAGAGTAGCTCCACTAGAGGACAGGAAGAGTAGGGGAAAGGGAAGGTGGAGGAAGGTTAGATAATAGATGGCAGGAATAAGCTCCAGTGTTCTACAGCACAGTAGTAGATATGGTTTATAATAATTTATTATGTATTTTATAAAGAACCAGAAAAGAGCCAAGTGTGGTGGCACATGCCTGTAATCCCAGCCTCTAGGGAGGCTGAGGCAGGAGGATTGCAAGTTCAAGGCTAGCCTCAGTAATTTAATGAGATTCTAAACAACTCACCAAGACCCTACTGTCTCAAAATAAAATATAAAAACAAGCTAAGTTCCAGTGGCTTAGGAGGCTGAGACAGGAGAATTACAAGTTCAAAGCCAGCCTCAGCAAAAGTGAGGTGCTAAACAACTCGGTGAGACCCTGTCTCTAAATAAAATACAAAATAAGGCTGGGGATGTGGCTTAGTGGTTGAGTGCTCCTGAGTTCAATCACCAGTACCAAAAAAAAAAAAAAAAAAACAACTGGGGATGTGACTCAGTGGTTAAGGACCCCTGGGTTCAATCCCTAGTACCAAAACACAAAAGTAAAATAACAACAATAAAAACTACAAAAGAGAATTTTGAAAGCCCTCAACACGAAGAAATAATAAATGCTTACAGAGATGAAATGCTAATGACCAAGTTTTCATCATTTAATTATCACACTGTACCCCTTAACTATGCACAATTATTATGTGTCAATTTAAAAAATAAAGATAAACAAATAGCAAGAATTTAAGATAAACCACTGGCTAGTGATATTAAGTGCTTTAGTAATCATTATTTAATTTTTGAATTACATAAAATTCAGTGTATTACTTCACAACCTCACCTCCAATGTCATCAACATAATATTATATTAATACCTGTTAAGCATATTCATGAGCATATTTAAACAATGACATGCTACCAAAAATAAAGATTTTAATTAAAAAGGTTACATGTTTTGCATATTAAAATGTATATATAGGGGACTGGGGATATAGCTCAGTTGGTAGAGTATTTGTATCACCTGCACAAGGCCCTGGGTTCAATCCCCAGCACCCTCCACACACAAAAAGTGTGTATATATATATGTGTGTGTGTATACACACATCAATTAAAGTGTGTGTGTGTATATATATATACACACACACACACACACACACATCAATTAAAGGTACATAGCACTGCTTTATGTGGCTGTGTGCATTAATATACAAAGTATCATACTGAATGCTCACTATGCCTTGTTTTTTTTCAATTCAACTTTATTTTTTGAAGGTTTTCTGGTTAGTACATATAGATCTACTTCAGTCTTCTTAGTTGTTTCATAGAACTTATATACCCAAACGGAAGTACCCAGTCACACTTAGATGGTTTCCAGCTTTTGACAGTTTATTAGAAAGTGTTGTAATATTCATGTTTGTACATGCTGTGTCATGCTGATATGCAAATTTTATGGTAGAAACTAAGTTGAACTGTTGGTTTTAGGGCACAGATGGCAATTTAATAAGGCACCTATCTCTTGACCCCCTTGGCAATGGACGATATTTTCCAACAAATTTGTTTCCTTTTGGGGAATTCTTTATGGTATTCTTTTAATCCTTTTAAGAACTCTGTTAGATTGGGCTGTTTACTGTCCTCATTTGCATACAACACACTGTACCCTACAGAGATACTGTCTGTACAATGCTTCTTTTAGTTTTCGCAACCTCACTGTTAGAGTTTTTAAAAAGCTTTTAAAATCATCTAATTTATGTCTGATTAACCAATAACAATTTATAAGGAACAACGTGTCTCAGTCTGTTTACAAAGTGGGATGATTAAAACAATTAACAAATTCATCACCTCACACTCATCTTTTTATGTGTATGGCAAAAACATTGAAAATCTACTCTTCTAGCAATTTTGAAATATACAATGCTTATTATTTGTTATAGTCATCATTCTGAGATAAGGATTTTAATCGTTTTTATCTGAAATGAAGTTAGGAAGTCTTGGGAAAGAGGCAACATACACAAGAGGCATGTCTTGACAAGTTAAGGAAATCCTCAATGTTTGTTGACATGACACCAAAGTCATTAGCTGCAAATGCACATTCTCACATCAATGTGAGACAAAGGAGAAAACACTGAAGCAAATTGTCAAAAGTGGCTTAAGTATATCCTCAAGTCAGGCACAATTTAAGTGCAAAGTGAGGAAGGAGAATTGACTTCATTCTCTAGGATTTGTTTCAATAAGGTCATCATTTAAGTTAGTTAGTAGGAGTGATGTTTCTTTAAAGCAGCATTATGCAATAGGAATTTCTTTTGGGGGAGTGGTGTTACAGGGATTAAAGCCTGGGGCGTTTTACCACTGAGCCACATCCCCAACCCCCACCCCCCTTTTCTTTTTTGAGACAGGGTCTCACTAATTGCTTAGGGCCTTGCTAAGTTGCTGAGGCTGGCCTTGCACTTGTGATCTTCCTGCCTCCACCTCCTGAGTTGCTGGGATTCCAGGTGTACACCACTACACCTGGCTCAAATAGGAATTTCTTAATGGAACACTTTTATGACTGGTTTTATTATAAATGACCATCAAAAAAGGAAGAACCAAAATGTTAAAACAAAACAAAACTGAATTAATGTTGGATTAATAATGCTTCCCAAAAGTAAGCATAGTAAGGAGGCTCCATCCCAGAATGTAGCTACTGTACCTACATTCAGCAGAAATGACTAGCTGTGCTGAAAGATCTAGCGAGGGGAAACAGCCTTGAGCAGCCATGTGTGAAGATGTATTAGATCCTGGGGGGAGGGACTGATGTTCAAGAGTCTACCCCTTCATAAACCAGATAGGTCGGATTCAGCATTGTATCTGCATCCACAAAGAATCCTTTGTATCAGAGGACTCTAGAAGAAATCCATTTAATAACAGTTGCCTTCTCTGACAACTTTTTTTCTGTTTTCATATTCTCCACACTGAAAGTATATCACTCACCAGGAAAACATGGACTCTTCACACATTGACCACTGGGAAATTTTGAGTAAAGTCTGTGGCTCATCTGTTGCAAGAATTTAGGTCACACTGGAGATCATCTTTATCCTTTTTATTGATTCAATTCTGCATCTCTATTCTTTTTTGTTGTTGTTGTTACCAGGGATTGAACTCAGGGCTACTCGACCACTGAGCCACATCTCCAGCCCTGTTTTGTGTTTTATGTAGAGACAGGGTCTCACTGAGTTGCTTAGCGCCTTGCCCTTGCTAAGGTTGGCTTTGAACTCGTGATTCTCCTGTCTCAGCCTCCCTAAGTGCTGGGATTACAGGTGTGCGCCACTGCGCCTGGCTTCTGCATCTCTATTCTTTTCCTTTCACTGTTGTTTTAATGTGTGTATGTGTGTGTGTGTGTGTGTGTATGTGTGTGTGTGTGTGTGTATTCCTTTTATCCCCTGTACTGGGATTGAACCCATGTGTTCTAATTACTGAACTACATCCCCAGCCCTTTTTATTTGCATGTTTTACTTTGTAACAAAGTCTTGCTAAATTGCCCAGGCTGCTTCTGTCTCAGTCTCCCAAGTTGCTGGGATTATAGGAGGGAGCCACCATGCCTGGCTATTTTCTATATTTTTGGAAGTTATTTTTTTCAACATTTTAGAGTAAAGTAGACCATAAAAATGACAAAAATTTTGCTTTATTCATGAGGATAATATATTCATAAATTAATTAGTTATAGTTATTTTGATCACAAATGTCAGAAAACTCAATTCAATACTACCAGAGGGAAAACAGTTATAAATGCCAACTTTCCAAAAGCTTAGGACTTGGAAGAATTGTGCTATGGTGTCTTACTCAAATTATGTGTCTTTTAAAATAAAGTAGATATAATTCATATGATATTAATAGCTGGTTTTCTATGGTATAACTGATCTCTACAGGTTTGAGTGAGGCTCAGACTCAATAATACATATAAAAGCAATTTTGCAAACTCTGAAATGAATGGACTTCCTAATATATAAAGCAAACCCTTAGGTTGTGTTTTGCATCTATATATAATGATTTCTTGGACTCAGAATAAAAAGGAAAATAAATTTTCAAAGGAAGCCACAAAAGAGTGACAAAGTGTGCATCAACACATCCTTAGTAATGTGGAAATACCCCTTCGTTATTTTGACTCTGGTGATTCTATTTATACAGCTTCTAGAATTGTAGAAAGGAATTAATTGCTAAAACCAGAGAATTTATGGGAATGACTCTTCATGAAAGTCAGCAAACTTGTTTTCTAATACCTGCTCCAAAATGCCAAGTGCTTGAATCCATCCTTAAATCAAAGCATAAAATTAAATTATCATGAAGATTCTCATCCCTTTATCCATTGCTCAAAATCAATGCAAGAGAATTTGAAAAATATTTGCACAGATACTTTTTTTGTACAAAGGATTAAACCTAGAGGTACTTAACCACTGAACCACACCCCAGCCCCTTTTATATTTTATTTCCAGACAGGGTCTTGTTGAGCTGCTTCGGGTCTTACTAATTTGCAGAGGCTGGCTTTGAACTTGCGATCCTCCTGCCTCATCTTCACATCAGCTGGGATTAAAAGCATGCACCCTCTATTAATATGATATTAATAGCTCAATAATACATGCAAAATACTTGCACAAATACTTTTTATCTTCAGTGAAACCAACCCATTCTGCTGCCTTTAAACTTGCAGAGTAAAGCCAGGAAATAGCAAAACTGTAGTAAAACGAATGCTGCTGCGTCACTAGTGTTCTGTGTGCTGAGATTTAAACATCGTGCTGCGCCATCATCACAGACAGATTGAGGAAACAGAATATCCCACAGGGTGATTTTTATGAACAGTGAAGACTCACATACAGTACAGTTAAGAATACAGCATGGACTCTGTAAGTGATGTGGCATGAGTTGGCAGCCTTAGAGAACGGGTTTCAGAAACTATTCCTGTTCATTCTCATTGTCCAGCAGTATTAGTACCATCTGAGTCACAGGAAATCGTACCATCCACGCTTCTGAAGGCGCAAATAGCACTTGCATTCAAGCCTTGGACTGTCATTTATCAATAATAATTGTGGTTCCTGAGAAATAGGCCCATACAGAAGTCAATTTCCAGACCCTGGGAATGCATTACTTTCTATGATGTAAAAGGGGGTCAGTAGCTGGAGGATGTGGTGACAGGTGCAAACAGCTGGAGTGAGATGCAGGAGGCGCCATGAGCCAAGAGTGCAGTTGGCCTCTAGGAGCTGAAAAAGGCAAGGAAATGGATGTCCTCTGAAGACTCCAGAGGGAATTTCCTGCACACTAGGAAAATAAATTTGTATTGCCTCAAGTCACTATGTGCAGTTATTTATTCCTATAGTAATAGAAAATGAACACAATGTGCGATGAAACCCATACCTTCATCTCTAACCTCTCCAGACACATCCAGCTCACAATCTGTACTTGTCCAAACTTCTTCCCCATCTTCCTTTTCATTCTCTGGCTTTGTCTCTTTTTCTATCTTTGTCTTTGCCTGTCTTTCCATCCCTTTCTCAGTCTCTCTCTTCCTCTGCCTCTCTGTCTCTCTCTCTCTCTCTCTCTCACTCTATGTCTCTCTGTATGGGTCTATCTCTGTGTCTCTGCCTTTTTCAGTCTTTATTTCTCTCCCTCCTCCTCTCTCTCTCCCTGATCCCTGGGCTAGATCAAGTTCCCCTCTAAATTCCCTTTCCGCTGTGCACTTCCTGTTCACATAATGCAACTTGTTCAATGTCTGTCTTCCCTTTACCAAGCAAGTGGAGCATGACACAAAGTACTTGCTCAATAAATTTTGGAGGTAGCAAACAATTAATTTGACTATATTGCAGAACATTTTTAGAGCTGTGACTTCCTTGTGACACAGCACATCATTTCCTTGTTTACAAATAAAAAATTGAAGCTCCAAGAGATAAAATAATTTGCTAATATCTCACAGCTGGCTAATGAAAGAAGTCCTTTTCAGCCCAGCAATTTTTCCACTTATCACAAAACAGTTGGCTGAAGCTTGTTGACAGCTTATCTGAAAGGAGGTGAAAAGTTCCAGAAGGAAGAATGCAGTATGTTCTGAAAACCTTTGCTTTGTAGCATGGAAACTCCAACTTCCTGTGTTCAGAGACATCATACTTCTTTAGCTGTGTCCCTTGCATTTTATAGCTACAGAGACTTTCTTCTTTCTCATTGCAATTATAATGCCTCCACTGGAGAAAAAAAGAAAAGAAAAAAAAAAAGAAAAGAAAAGAAGCTATGATATGAATTGGCAGTTTTCAAAATGTGCCCCAGGTTTCTGCACAGGCTCCTGAGGGCTAAGAAGGAATTCAAGCCACTGGGCTTTGGGGTCTGACCCCTGTTCCACCAAAGCAGCTGCTCTTTCATGTTTTATACATTAGTTCTATGGAAACTTGTGTTGGAAAACACAGATTCCACTGCTGAAAGAATGCTTATAACTCTCACATTTAATCCAACCCTTTAATTTTGTGAATGAGGAAATTAAAGGCTAGAGAAAGGAAGCAATTTGCAAGAGTGACAGAGTTAGGATTCCAACAGTTCTGACTGCCTTCTCTCCTGTGTGCTAACCACACACTCTGCTCCACACTCAATCCACTCACATCACCATGCACAACAGGAGAGCAAAGGGGAGGGGCAAGGCCTGGCTCTTGCTAACGTCCTGCTGCTAGGAAAGTTACTCTCCAGAGCCTCTTATACCCCAGCCCTCAGCTTTCTTCCCCTTTGCCTCTCCCCACTCTCAAGAAAAGCCCTGTACTCACCACCTGGTGAGAACAGCTGTTCCTAGGGATGCAGGGAGAGGGAAAGGCAGATAGCATTTGCAGTCAGAGCTCCTCCTATGAAACAGAATTTGTGGCCTCTAGAAAGACTGTCTGGACTTGTGTGTGTGTGTGTGTGTG